>WAAF01008541.1:1323336-1412356 GCA_013400475.1 Tricholaema leucomelas
ATTTAGACTGGAGATTAGGAAGAAATTCATGACAATGATGGTGGTGAGAGATTGGAACAGGTTGCCCAGAGAGGTTGTGGATGTCCTTTCCCTGGAGGTGTTCCAAGACCAGGCTGGATGAGGCCTTGAGCAACCTGGGTTAGTGAGAGGTGTCCCTGAGTTTAGAGTTTGATAGCAGCTGGAAGAAAGATACAGCAAGTATGGTGTGAGGAAAGGAGCCAACAGGAGAATTCCAAAGGTGAGTTATGATGGGGGAGCAGGAAGATGCAGGTTTTATGATACAAAAATGCTCAAAGGGCTGAAGCACCTCTGCTGGAAGGACAGACTGAGGGAGCTGGGGTTGTTCAGCCTGCAAAAAAATCCAGTGAGACCTAGTAGAGCCTTCCAGTACCTGAAGGGGGCTACAAGAAGACTGCAAAAGGACTTTTTCCAAAAGCCTGCAGTGACAGGACAATGGACAATGGTTTGAAATAAGAGAAGAGCAGATCCAGATTGGATGTTAGGAACAAGTTCTGAACCATGAGAGCGCTGGAACACTGCAACAGGTTGCCAGGAAGTTGAAAGTTGAGGGCTGGAGTTGAGACCACATTCCTGGAAATACTCAAGGTGAGGCTGGAAAAGGCTGTGAGCAACCTGATCTAGTGGAGGGTGTCCCTGCTGCCTGCAGGGGAGTTGGACTGGATGACCTTTGGAGGTCCCTTCCAACCCAAACCATTATTGAATCCTATGATTCTTCACTTGGTTTGGTTTTGGTTTTGATGGCCTGTGAGGTTTAGAAGGAAGCTTTTGCTTACATGCAGATGAGATATTAAGTTCCTAATGATGGGAGAGGTGCTGGTGAGGTATACTGGAAGCTAACCTGATAAATGCAGTCAATAATGAGGAGATTCTACTGCAAAATGCTGATCCCTGTGGCTATAATGCAGCAAAGTGCTGACAGCAGTGGTAGTCCTCCTGTGCTTCCAGTTAAGCATTTTCCCCAAGTACGTTGATGGATCAGAGCTGGAGTCCTTATCACCTTGCTGGGAGTGAATGGATAATGAGAGCCTTGTGAGTCAATTGTGTTTATTCTTAGGCTTCACAGCTAAACCACTAATGGAACAGAGAGAAATCACAGCTCTTCTGTGGTGTGAAAGAAGCTGGTGTTGGTCTTCACCACAAACTGTTCCCCAGCTTTGAGAGAAACTTCCTGTCTTGATTTCCAGAGGCACAATTCCCTGTGGATCTGTGCCCTCTAGAAAGATTCATAGAATGATTGGTTGGAAGGGACCTTGAAGGTTGTCTAGTTCTAACTTCCCATGGGCAGGGACACCTCCTGCTAGCCCAGGTTGCCCAAGGCCTCATCCAGCCTGGTCTTGAACACATGTCCAGGGAAAGGACATCCACAACCTCCGTGGGCAGCCTGTTCCAGTGTCTCACCACCCTCACTCAAAAGAATTTCTTCCTAATCTCCAGTCTCAATTTCCCCTCTCCCAGCTCAAAGTCATTGCCCCTTGTCTTGTCACTTCAAGCTCTTGTAAAATGTCCCCCTCCAACTCTCCTGTAGCCCCTTCAGGTACTGAAAGGCTGCTCTAAGGTCTCCCTGGAGCCTTCTCTTCTCCAGTGTGAACAGCTCCAATTCTCCCAGCCTGTCTCTATAGGGGAGGTTCTCCAGTTCTCTGATCATCTTCATGGCCCTCCTCTGGACCCACCCCAGCAGCTCCATGTCCCTCTTACAAATAGACCTTGATGCTTTTCTTCCCTGCTCCAGCAACCCTTTATCTTAGGTAGACCTCAGCCTTGTGTGCAGGCAACAGAGAGCCCTTTCCTTGAGCCCATGCAAAGCCTGATGCCCTAATATCACAGAGTCACAGAATGGTAGGGACTCCTGGACATCATCAAGTCCAACCCCTTGCTAGAGCAGGGTCACTTAGGGCAGTTGCATAGGCTGACATCCAGACAGGTTTCAAATTACTCCACAGAAGGAGACTTCACAGCCTCTCTGGGCAGCCTGTTCTAAGGCTCTGCCTCCCTCTCCATTCCCTGGATCTGGGTAAAGATCTGTAAGTTTTGGATGCCCCTTCCCTGGAGCTATCCAAGGCCAGGTTGGACAAGGCCTTGAGGAGGTGACCCTGCCCATGGCAGGCAGTTGGAACTGCATGATCTTTAAGATTCCTTCCAAACTAACCGTTCTGTGACTTTGTGGCAAATGACAGCCCACCTGTCCACCTGAGCAGGAACTTAGGGCTGGTGCTGCTGGAGGTGTGGATGCATGTGACCTCAGCCTGGCCATTGAAAGCAAGTTTCCTGAACAGTGCCCATGGCCATGGGCAATCTTGGCAGACCAATGTTTTTTCTTTTCATTTATGGGTGGTGGTGGTGGAAGTGTTAACATTCTGTAGCTTAATGAAGGGGATTTTGCACCTTGGTGTCTGTGGTGGCTTTGGAGTCTCTGCAAAATACAGGTGAGTTTTTGCAGGTGTTCAGAGCATGGTGCCCTTGGTGGCCTCATTAAAAAAGAGTCCTTAAAATCCTCGTGCACTGATGTTCTTGGTAAGGCATCCAACGTGTTTGGTGGGTGAAGAAGCTGGAAGCAAGACTTCTTTCACTCTAGATGAGTGTGCTCAATGCTCCACAGCTGTCTGTGATAGGTCTTCTGGGAAATGAGCTGGAAACGGTCACTTCCAGCCCAGAAGGCAGCCGTATGCTGGGCTGCATCCAAAGCAGTGAGAGCAGCAGGACAGGGAGGGGATTCTGCCCCTCTGCTGTGCTCTGCTGAGACCCCCACCTGCAGCACTGCCTCCAGTTCTGGTGCCCCATCACAATAAGGACTTGGACCTGCTGGAGCAGGAGTTGGCAATGGTAGATCATAGAATTGTAAAATTGTTCCTGTTGGAAAAGACCTTTCAGAGCCCTGGAGTCCACACTGGATCTGGACTCGGATAGGTCTATCTTCTGAGCTGTTACACAGGGCAGAAGTGACCATTGAACCATTGTCCCCCTACTAATGCAAGCTGTTTGCAGATCACTTCTCTAACACAGCAACGAATTGAAGTGTTTGTTCTGTTTGGTATCATCTGGTCATGAGCACTTCTCTGCAGTAGGGCTGCTGGTAATCCTAGAATGGTTCTGCTTGGAAGGTACCTCCAAAGCTCATCTAGTCCAACCCCCCTGTAGTCAGCAGAGACATCCAACACTAGATCAGGTTACTCAGAACCTTACCCAGCCTCACCTTGAATACTTCCAGGGATGGGGCCTCAACCACTTCCCTGGGCAACCTGTGACAGTGCTCCATCACCCTCATGGTGCAGACATTCTTCCTAACATCCAATCTAAATCTACTCTGCTGTCATTTCGAACCATTGCCCCTTGTCCTGTCACTGCAGGCCTTTGAAACTGTCCCTCTGAAGCCTTCTTGTAGGTCCCTTCTGGTTCTGCAAGGTTGCTATTAGGTCTCCCTGGAGCCTTCTCTTCTCCATGCTGAACAACCCCAACTCTCTCGCCCTGTCCTCACAGTAGAGGTGCTCCAGCCCTCTGATCATTTTTGTGTCTGCACCTGCTCCATTAGGTCCATGTCCTTCCTGTGCTGAGGATTCCAGATCTGGACAGGGTACTCCAGGTGAGATCTCAGCAGAGCAGAGGGGCAGAATCACCTCTCTTCATCTGCTGGCCTTGTTGCTTTTAATGCAGCTCAGGCTACCATTTGCCTTTAGGGCTCCAAATGCCTGTTGCTGACTTCTGTCCAGCTTCTCACTCATCAGCACCCACAGGTCCTTTAATGCAGGGCTGCTCTCAATCTCATCATCAGCCAGCCTGGACGATAATGAGGATTGTTCTGACCCAGGTGCAGGTCCCTGCACTTGGTCTTGTTGAACCTCATGAGGTTCAGCTGGGCCCACCTCCCCAGCCTGTCTAGGTCCCTCTGGATGGCCCCATCCCATCCTTTAGTCTTGTCAACCACATCACTCAGCTTAGCGTCACCTGCACACTTACTGAGGGTGCACTCAATCCTGCTGTCTGTGTCATTGATGAAGATACTGAACAGCATTGGGCCCAGCATGGATGCCTGAGGGACAGCACTTGACACCCATCTCCAACTAGACCTCAAGCCATTCACCACAACCCTCTGGATGTGACCATCCAGACAATTCCTTATCCACTCATCAAATCTGTATGTCCCCAATGGCAAGTAGGATGTTGTAGTGGTCTATGTCAGAGGCCTTGCAGAAGTACAGGTAGATGATATGCATCATATATCTGAGGGAAACTTTGTCAAAGAACAGTCTCATTTTGTGAGAATTAGGCATCAGGTTGGGTTTCACCTTGCATAAAGCCAAGCTTGTGTCTACCTGTGAGGCAGCAAGGTCTGGGAGCACCTTGGCTCTGTGACCAAGCTTCAAATCCTGTCCTGCTGTTCAGCTCAAGGAGCTGCATTTAATTATTTAGGGTCTGGGGAGAGAACCACCTGAAAGATCACTACTTGTCATGGGAGATCAATCTGATTGCTTGTGTTAGCCGTGGACTCATGTTACACAGATGAGGCCCTGCCTTCTGATGGGACCACTGACTGCTTGACTTGAGTTCCTCCCTCATGTGTGACCTCTTTGTTGCAAGGCACACATCAAGGCAGCTCAGGTTTTGGAGGCATTCAGAGTGGAGGTAGGTAACAGAGACTGTAAATTGGTTTAAGAGCTGGCATTTGCCTCAGGTGTTCATCTTGGGAGGTAGAAGACATGAAGAAACACTGGATATTTGTTGCCAAGGAAATGTGAAGATTGTGTTCTGGTTTTGATGTTTAATGTGTGAAAAGGAGCAGCGGGAAGTTCCCAGCTGCTCAAGAAATACCTTGAAAAAAATCATTTGAAAGCAGCTGATCTCCATTTATGAACCGTGGGGTAGGGCTGGACAAGGTTGGCAAGGTGTTTGGAGTTAATCCTGTGGATAAAATGTACCTCTCTGCAATAAGTAAGATGGAATTGAAATGTCATTTACTGCTATGTGGTCCAAGGACCTGTCATTTCCTGGACACAGTTTTCAGAAGCGTCTACAAACACCTGCAAATTGAGGTCCAACCTGTTTAACTCCTGTCACGGGTTGACACCTAACTAGCCAGGAATGCTTTGCCACTACTCGTCCTCAGGGGACAGAAAGTTCTGAAACCCATTATCAGGCAAACTGGAGGACATTTGGTGACACTAAACTTAATAGCACAAAACTCAGGCTGTGACTTAGACTCAAACTTCTGTCCCATGTGCTTGAGTGACTCAGAATTGAGTCATAAATTTTTTTCAGTTGGAAGACCAGCAGGATGAGGAAAGGAATTCTGCTCCTCTGCTCTGCTGAGACCCCACATACAGCACTAAGTCCAGTTCTGGTGCCCCCAGCATACAAGAGCCAGGAATTGCTGGAGCTGATCCAGAGGAGGGCTGTAAGGATGATCCAAGGGTTGAAGCATGTCTCCTACAGGGACAGGCTGGAAGAGTTGCGTCTTTTCAGCCTGGAGAAGAGAGGCTCCAGGGAGACCTTAGAGGAGCATTCAAGAACCTGAAGGAGCTACAGGAGAGGTAGAGAGGGGCTTTTTACAAGAGCTTGGAGTGACAGGACGAGGGGTAATGGCTTTGAACTGGGAGACGAGAAATTGAGACTGGAGATTAAGAATAAATTCTTTTGAGTGAGGGTGGTGAGACACTGGAACAGGCTGCCCAGGGAGATTGTGGATGCCCTCCCCCTGGAGGTGTTCAGTGCCAGGTTGGATGAGGCCTTGAGCAACCTGGTTTAGTGGGAGGTGTCCCTGCCCATGGTAGGGTGGGGTGGAGACGATAATCTTTAAATTCTCTTCCAAGCCTTGAATCTATAAATCACATTCCTGGCTGCTGTCATGAATGGCAAACCTCCCCACCAGTGATGCCATATCCCTTTTGGATTTTGGAGTGTCTGGCTGAGAAATAAATGCATGTGTGCAGCCTTACTTGTAAAGCAACTGGCGAAGAGCTCAGGATGTACATCCACCCTTTGGGGTGGCAAGGCAGCGATCTGAGCAAGGCTTCTACCAGCTTGCATGGGGAACACCAGATTACAGCTTGGTGTACCTTACCTCTGGTGTGAAGTTATTTTTTCTCCACGTGGGAAGCACTGCTTGGCTTGGTTTCTGTTTAAGAGATGCTGCCCTTGCAGAAGCAGTGACCTTTGCAAAGCAAGCCTGAAGTCATCCTTTGCTTTTCCTGGGATCACATAGCACAGTATCCAGTTGCAGGCTTTTAAGATGGAACGATTGCAGGCTTTGTCCGCTGGCCTGGCTTGGATTACCTTTGGTCTGACAAAGAAAACTCTTAAAAGACTTTTCACTTCCTTACCTTCTTCCCTCATGGCAACCTCTGTGTGCTGAGGATGCAGAGTAGCTGCCCCACCGGCCCAGCGCCGCTGGGATTTATTGAGATGACTTTAATTGGCCTTTATCTCCTGGTTACACTTTAATGCTTCTTTGGGAGGAGATTCAGAAAGGGTACAATGACTCCTTTGCTCATTTCCTCCCAGAGCTGAGTTACACCTCGTCTTAATTTTCCTCCTTTTTCTATCCCCAGTAGAAGAGAGCATTTAGCAGAGCCACCACTGAGTGTGGAGGAAAACTGCATGGAGATTCATACGTGAAAACATAGAATGGTTTAGGCTGGAGGGAACCTTAAAGATCATCCAGTTCTAACTCCCCTGCCATGTGCAGGGACAACCTCCACTAGACCAGCTTGCTTGCCTCATTCAACCTGGCTTTGAACACTTCCAGGGACGGGGCATTCACAACCTGTTCCAGTGTCTCACCACCCTCACTCTAAAGAATTTCTTCCTAATCTCCAGTTTCAACCTGCCCTCTTCCACCTCAAAACTAATGCCCCTCATTCTGTCACTCCAAGTACTTGTCAAAAGTCCCTCTCCATCTCCTATAGCCCCCTTCAGGTACTGGAAAGCTGCTATGAGATCTCTCTTGTGACTTGATCTAGGGAGAAGAGACCATTTCCCACCTGGCTCCAAACTCCTTTCAGGTAGCTGCAGTTAGCAATGAGGTCTCCCCTTAACCTTCTCTTCTCCAGACAGCTTAAAAGTTTGCCCAAAAACATAGCTCAAGCATTTGTGGAGGACATCAGCCAAGGGTAAGGTGACTTTTGAGGATGAGAAATTGCTGGTGATCACAGCGTGGTGCCTGCATAAATAACATGATCATCATTCACACCGAGGTGGTTTTTACTTGCTTCAGTGGAGCATTTGTGAGCACAGTGGTGGATGCACAGCTCAAAAGCGTGCATTGTATGTGCAGCTTGATGCCAGCTCTCCAGCAGAAAACAATATGGAAATGGCCAACACCTTTTAGGATCCTCCAAGAGCCAAGGAGGGAAAAGATTCATAAGCAGGAGGGAGAAGAACAGACTGGAAAGGGTCTGAGATGCAAGAGCTTGATTTAGAAGAGGAGGCTTGCTGCTAGCCTTCAGTCCAGGAATAATTGTCTGGAGCTCTTCCCTTGCTCTTTTTGGCTGAAGTTCAAACCTGGCAAGATTAATTTGTTTGTTGTCTCTATTTTACTTCATGAGTTGAGTTATTTTTTTTACTGTTATGATAATCAGGTAGTCCTGTGTGTAGCAGAAAACTTTGTGTTCTTTCTAGTTCTCAGTACATTTTGGAAGATCGAAAGTGGCCATTTGCTCTTTGCACTCAGTGCCTTATATGGCCACAAAGGTGTCTACTGTGGGTCTCCTCAGCCCGTCTGTAATGCTTGCCAACAGTGAGCATGTTCAGAGAGTGACTTAAAGGCCAGGTGTAGGCTGGATTTTCTCTGGTGAAGCTGCTCTTGGCCCTATCAATTAAAAGATTTAATTTCTCCTGGCCCATTTTCATTTAATTCATAGAGTCATGGAATGGGTTGGGTTGGAAAGAACCTTGAAGATCATCCAGTTCCAACCACCCTGCCATGGGCAGGGACACCTCCCACTAAGATTAGGTTGCTCAAGGCCTCATCCAACCTGGTCTTGAACACCTCCAGTGAGGGACCATCCACAGCCTCCCTGGGCAACCTGTTCCAGTGTCTCACCACCCTCACTCTAAAGAATTTCTTCCTATTTTCCAGTCTAAATCCTCCCTCCTCAGTCTTAAGCCTTTCTTTCCATTTTGTTGTTCCCTAATCTCTGGCACGAAATACCTGGGGGTGTTAGGGTTGCATTGCTCATATCAACTTTTTGCTAGGGAGCTGACAGGACTGGTAGCAACCACAACTTGGGAAGGTCTCTGCAGATATCAGATTGAAAACAAAGGATTAAGGCTGTTTGTGGTGCTCTGCAAAGGGCAGATAACCTTTCTGGGCTGCATCTTAAAATACTAAGCAGAGCTGCAAGAGGTGCCTTCACGCTGTGGCTTCCTCCAGCACACCATGAACTTCCCAACCTCTGATTGCCATTAAAATATTTACAGTTGCCATTTGCAAGGAAATTAGCATCACTCTGTGAGCTGTAACACCCCGGTGATATTTATGGAGAGCAGTTGAATTAGAAAGGTCCTAATGGCCTCAGCTACTCTGCTCCTTGCTTCTGGAAGGAGCGGTCTGAAAGATGCCTGGGCTGTAACTAGTGTACAAGCTAAAAAGGACATATTTGAGGATCCTACATAATCTTTGGTCTCCTGATAAATGCATGCCTTCAAAAGAGCTGAAAAAAAAGCAGTGGGTAGTCAGTATATGCTGATAGTGCAGCTCCTGACAGGTTTGGAAAGGCAAGCTTGTGGGGTTGGTGAGTTTGAAAAGTGCTTGAAAAGGCAAGGCTGATGTGTAAGCTCCTAATGATAGTTCATAGAATCATAGAATAGCTTAGGTCAGAAGGGACCTCAGAGATATCTACTCCAATCTCCCTGCCATGGGCAGGGACATCTCTCAGTTAGACTAGGTTGCCCAAGGCCTCATCCAACCTGGCCTTGAACACTCTCAGGGAGCAGACATCCACAGCCTCCCTGAGCAGCCTATTCTGGAGTCTCTCCACTCTCCTGATGGGGAACTTCTTCCTAAGTTCCAGTCCAACCTTGCTCTCCCTCAGCTTCAAACCATTCCCCTTGTCCTGTCTCTAGACACTCTTAGGAAAAAGTCCCTCTGCAGCCTTCCTGTAAGATCCCTTCAGGTATTGTAAGGCAGGTCTAAGGCACCCTGGAGTCTCCTCCAGGCTGAACAACCCCAGCTCCCTCAGCCTGTCCTCATAGCAAAGGAGTTCAAGCCCATGGATCATCCTTGTGGCCCTCCTCAGGACTCACTCCAAGGAAATGATGTTAGATTGCTGGGAGTGTGAGTGATGTTGGTTTAGATCCTCAGCTGCTGAAAATCCGTGGGAGCCCAGCTGAAAATACACAAACAGCACCAAGGTGAAAGCAGATCTGCAGGGGCTGAGAGCTGCCTGGTGTTTGAGGGTGCACTGTGGGGTCTGACCTCAGCACAGGCTGACCACTTTACTAACCATGCCTTTTGTCTCTGTTTCTGGTTGGTTTTTTTTCTTTCCCTGTCTCGCAGCACCTTCTCCAGTCAGTAGTGTGAAAAAGGGGAAGATCACTAAAAATAGCATCTCCCTTTCCTGGCAGGAGCCAGACCGACCCAACGGCATCATCCTGGAATACGAAATCAAGTACTTTGAAAAGGTGCGGCCGGGCGATTGCTGAGCACCCCAAGTGCCTTCTCTTTATATCCTCTTCTCTTCCTTAGAATTGCTTGAGTCAGGGAAGGGAATGGAGCCACTTCTATGCATAAATCAATGTCAGATTGATTTTGCAGTAAATGATTAGGAAGACTTGAAATGAGGGTGTTGTTTTCCATCAGCATGCCTCTGCTCTTGGATGAGTGCATTAAATCTGCCTGGTGATTCCTCTCCAGCCTGAGCATGTTAAGGTAGAGCCTGCTAAAAATAAGAGGGGTTGGGAATGCAGCATCTGTCCCTTACCAGAAACATCTGCCTGTCCTTTCACGGAGTTACAAAATAGTGACGGTTGGCAGGGACCAGCAGAGGTCATTCAGTCCAACTCCCCTGCCAGAGCAGGATCACCTAAGGCAGATCACACAGGAACACATCTGGAGGGGTTTTGAATGCCTTCAGAGAAGGAGACTTCACAACCTCTCTCCTCAACCTGCTCTAGGGCTCCAGCACCCTCACTGTGAAGAGGTTTCTTTGTGTTCTACATGTGGAACCTCTTGGTCTGATATCTAAGATTGCCCCAACCTAGGTGCAGGACCTTGCACTTGGCCTTATTGAACCTCATGAGATTCTCCTCAGCCCACCTCTCCAGCCTGTCCAGGTCCCAACCTTCAATCTTATCAGCCACACCTCTCAACTTGATGTCATCTGCAGACTTGCTGAGGGTGCCTCGATCTCTGTCTGTATCATTGATTAAGATATTGAACAGCACTGTCCCTGGTAAAAAACCCCGAGGGACACCACTTGTGCCCCATCTCCATCTGGACATTGAGCCTTTGACCACTATTTGTTTCCACATCATTACTAAGGCCTGGGAGAGAATGGCAAATGAAAAGCAGTTCCCAAATTTCTAGACCTTAATTTATGAGCTCTTGTCTGGATTGTGTTACAGTAAATAATTCCAAGAGTAATTACCAAGCATTTGAGAGAAATGTTAATCAAAGCACTGAGACTCTCTCACATTACAAACTGATGCAAATGAAGATTTATTTCAGCAATTTTTCTTCCTACTTCATTGCTTCAGAAGAACAATGCAAAATTCAGTGTTTTCCTGGAGTTTTAGGTTATTCTTCCCTTCCCAAGGTCTAATTTCTGGTTCTGGAAATGCCACCATCAAGCTGTATAGTGTTTTTACCCCATTTAGGCCTAATTGTCTTTTAGTATAAATGAAAATTCCTTCCTAAGGTATTGAGGCTTTTCCCCATCTACCTGTGCCTTGGGACTGATCTTTGTAGGATCACAGAATCAAAGAGTGTGAGGACTTGGAAGAGACCTCTGGAGATCATCCAGTCCAACCCCATTGGACTGCCAATTTCCATTGCAATGGACCAAGTAAACCCTAAGAGGTGTTCCTACTGCAGATGCCAGTTTGGTCCCCATATGGTTATCTTGGGTGGAAAGTCCTCTGTTTCATATCTCCTACAGTCCTCTGAGATTTGATTTTGTCTCTTATAATAAATTTTATATAGAAACATAGAATGGTAGGGGTTGGAAGGCACCTGCAGAGATCATAGAGTCAAACCCCCCTGCCAGAGCAGGATCACCAAGGGCAGGTCACACAGAAGCACATCCAGATAGGTCTTGAAAATCTCCAGAGAAGGAGACTCTGAGCAGCCTGCTCCAAGGCTCCAGCACAGTCACTGTGAGGATGTTTATCCTCACGTTGAAGTGGAACCTTCTGTGTTCCAGTTTATGTCCATTGCCTCTCATCCTGTCACTGAGTATCACTGAGCAGAGCCTGGCTCCATCCTCCTGATAGCCACACTTCAGATATTTGTAGACATTGATAAGGTCCCTTTGGCTCCATCCTCCTGATAGCCACACTTTAGATATTTGTAGACATTGGTAAGGTCCCTTCTCAGCCTTCTCTTCTCCAGACTAAACACCCCCAGGTCTCTCAGTGTTTCCTCATAAGAGAGATGCTCCAGTCCCAGTCTTGTACTGCAGCAAGGGCCTTCAGGGGGGTGGTGTGAGGACAAGATCCTGAAAAGGGCACGTTTCAGTCGTGCTCTGTGACGTTGCTCTGGGGGGTGTTAGGAGTCTCTCTTTGTCTTCTCTGAGAATCACTATTGTGTGTTTGAACTTTGTGGTTTTTTGGGGGGTGGGTGGGAACAGGACCAGGAGACGAGCTACACCATCATCAGATCCAAGGAGACGGTGATCACGGCGGATGGCCTGAAGCCAGGCTCAGTCTACATCTTCCAGATCCGCGCTCGGACTGCTGCTGGCTATGGTGGCTTCAGCCGAAGATTTGAGTTTGAAACCAGCCCTGTCTGTAAGTCCTGTTAATCACTGTCACCCGTGAGTCTGCAGTGAGTGCCAGAAGCAAGTCAGGAGATCAGTACTTTTGGAAGAGCTCTCTCCAAAAGTACTCATCTCCTGACTCGCTACTGGTATCCCTTGATTTTGGAAACATCTAGAGTCAAAGCTTGGATTGGATTGGAAGGGACCCTCAAAGTTCATCTTGTACAACCTCTTTGCAGTCAACAGGGACACCTCCAACTAGAGCAGACTGCCCAGGGACACATCAAGGTTGATCTTGAATCTGTCCAGGGATATGACCTTAATCAGATTCCTGGGCAGCCTGTTCCAGTGTCTCACCACCCTCATTGTGCAGAACTTCCTGCTGATGTCCAGCCTAAACCTCCCCTGCTCCAGTTTCAAACCATTACCCCTCATCCTATCGCCACAGGCCCTTCTAAACAGTCCTTCCCCAGCCTTCATGTAGGTTCCCTTCAGATATGGAAATGCCCTTCAGATCTTCTTGGAGCATTCTCATCTCCAGGCTGAACAGCCCCAATGCTCTCAGCCTGTCCCCATAGCAGAGGTGCCCCAACCCCCTGATCATCTTCCTGGCATCCTCTGGACTCAGTCCAGCAGATCCATGTCTCTCATGTTGGGAGTTCCAGAGCTCCAGGTGTGGTGCACTGGACAAGCTTGCTTCCTCAAATTATGTATGCAGATAGGAGGCAAAGTCAGGAAGTCTTCAGGTCTTCATAGCATTCCCTGCTTAGAAAAGTCCTGTATTTATGAGAGCTGGTGCAAGAGAGGACCAGGGCTCTCCACTCAAGAGGGACAGAGGAAATGGGCCCTGCTCCTCCACGCTTCTTCATGGCTGTCTGCAGAAGATGTGCAGCTATCTTAAATATCTATCTCTGGGTGAATACAGCCATGAAGTGGAGCCCCTCTCTAAGTGGAAGAGCCGAACCAGCACTGGTGTCATCTTTTGGTGTGAGCTACTGGTAAAGTGAAAGATGGCTTCTGCTGCACATGCCACAATTTTGAGGAGAGGAATCTGACTTGGGATCAGAGATGGGGAAAATCTGCACTGCAGGCACAGGACTTCTGGTGGGCCTTTGCAAATTTCAGGGGCTCAAAATCTATTTTTTTATGTTGTAATGAGTCTGATTAGGTCTGGATTCTGGAGCAGGGTTTCTGGCAGGGATGAGGCCTGCAGAGGCTCATCTTCCCTTGTCCCTGTATTCAGGCACAGCTGTGGAGAAAATTCTTTTTGTCCCAGTCACCAGATTTTTGCAGAGGTGTCCAAGATAATTTTGACCCTCAAAAATAGATCCTCTCTTATCTTGGACAGCACTCAGTTATTAATTTGTATTTATTTTGAATGCTGTTTGCATGGAAGAGGAATTTTGTGGGGCATTCCTGTGGTGAAAACCCTGCTTGCTTTGTTTTCCTTGGACTTTTATACTCACAGAATTATAGTATGTTAAGAGTTGGAAGGGACCTCCAGAGATCATCCAGTCCAGCCTCCCTGCTACAGCAGGATCACCTAGGGCAGGTCACATAGGAACACATCCAGGCGAGTCTTGGATGTGTCCATAGAAGAAGACTTCATAAACTCTCTGGGCAGCCTACTCCAGGGCTCTGTCTCTCTCACAGTGAAAAAGGTTTCTTATATTCCTGTGGAACCTCCTCTGCTCCAATGCTCTGATTACTGCTGTTTGAGGTCATTTAAGATTCTTCATAGAATCATTAAATGGTTTGAGTTAGAAGGAACCTCCAAGGGCCATATAATCCAACCATTCTGCAGACAGCAGGGACATCCTCCACTAGATCAGGTTGCTCAGAGCCTTGTCCAACCTCACCTTGATTATCTCCAGGGTTAAGGCCTCAGCTCTGTCCCTGGACAACCTGTTGCAATATTTGAGCACTGCTGTGGTGCAGAACTTGTTCCTAACATTCAATCTCAGTCTGCTCTGCTCTCATTTCAAACCATTGTTCCTCATCCTGTCACTGCAGGCCTTTTCAAACAGTCTCTCTGCAGCTTTCTTGTAGTCCACTTCAGATACTGGAAGGCTGTTATTAGGTCTCCCTGGAGCCTTCTCTTCTCCAGGCTGAGCAACAAGAGCTCCTCAGCCTGTTCTCATATCAGAGGCGCTCCAGCCCCCTGATCATCTTGGAACAGAAGCTTCCAAGTCTTCACAAGGCATGCTACCTTGGAAGCTCTAACAGATTTTTAAGGGAAGCATTATCCACATGCAGATGTAGCTATGGAGCCAAGTGACTGAGCTAATAGAGTGCAAATTGCATCCTGGTGCAAACATTAGTGTGCTAAGAATGGGCTATTTAATGTATTTCTTATTATATTAACCATTAATCACACTCTATAAGTAGCAACAAGATCTTGTTAGGCTAAAAATTATCCTAGATTATAACTAAGGAAATTTTGCTTGCAGATGGAAAGTTTCTAGTTTAGAGTCATTAGAGTACAGTGTTCCAAGCTATTAATGAGGAGTAGATGGATACCTGCACATTTCATCCGGTGCTGTTGGTAGCTACCAGAAAATAATGGCACTTCCATAAAACCCATTGTGTAAATCAGCATAGAATCATGGAATGTGTTTGGATGGAAAGGATCTCAAAGATTATCTAGTGCCAGCCCCCTGCCATGGGCAGGGATGTCCCCACTATACCAGGCTGCTCAAGGCCTCACCCAGCCTGGCCTTGAACACCTCCAGGGAAGATGCCTCAACCACATCCTTGGGCAGCCTGCTCCAGTGTCTCACAACCCTCACTTGAAAGAATTTTTTTCTAATCTCCAGCCTCAATCTGCCTTCTTCCAGCTCCACTGCCTCTCATCCTGTCACTCCAGGCCCTTGTCAAAAGTTCTTCTCCAGCTCTCCTGTAGCCCTGTTCGGGTACTGGAAGACTGCTCTAAGGTCCCCCCGGAGCCTTCTCTTGGTCAAATAGTCCCAATTCTCTTCTCTTGTCCCCTAAGGGGAGGTTCTCCAACCCTCTGATCATCTTTGTGGCCTCTTTTGGACTGACTCCAACAGTTCTATGTCCTTCTTATCTGAGGTGCCAGAACTAGATGCAGTGTTCCAGACGAAGTCTGACCAGAGCAGAGTAGAGATGGAGACAGCAGAATAAAGGGGGAAATATCTGTGTTAATCAGGACTTTCTGAGGACAGCAACTGGTGATATCTTGAAACATATTTAAGGCCCTTGAGTCATTTAGTCACGCCTCCACCCAAGACTTTTCTTCATTGTGAAGGCTGAGTAGAAGGTACTTCTGTGATACTAAGGAGCTGCCAGTGGAGTCAAATGAATGCAGGATGTTGGGAGGGACTTCCACTTATCATAGAGTCCAACAAGGGACCAGTTAGGGCAGGTGAGATACCCACTGAGCCACAGAATCACAGAATGCCAGGCTGGAAAACACCCCAGGAAGCATCTCATCCAACCACTGCGTGGTCCCTGGTTTGGTGGCTGGGAATTGCTCTTCTGTTGAAGTTGAGCTCTGCCTGAAGCAGGACTTAACCAGATGTTTAAATGCTTGGTGAAATTGAATACAGCACAAACCTCAGTATTTTTTTTTTGCAAATGCAAAAAAAACAACCCTCAGTTCAACATTTCAAACCCTTTATAAAGTGATTTATTTGCTTTTTCCAAGGCCCTGTACCAAGTCAGTTTTAGTGCCAGGACTGTGACCAGCCACCCACTGTGTTCCTGCTCAGCTTGGAGAATCTGAAAGCAAGCACGCATGAAATCTCCCTGTCCCAGTGCAGTTCTGATCTGAACCTCTTGTTCAGAGCCAAAGCAAATTGTTTTGATTCAAGCACCAATGAAAACCTTGCAGTGGCTTTTTCAAGAATCAATAAAAGCCCAACCAACCTCCAAAGTCATTTGGCTCAAAGACCAGGTTTTGCTTCCAGTTTCTTTAAAGTTATTTTTAATACACTTGAAGAAAATCTAAAACAGCTTGAGAAGTGCAATGGAGGTGAAGGTGGAACTTATTTTGTGCTTTTTTTCCCCAGATTTTGGGGTTGGTTTACATTCTGCTGTTTAGTTCTGTCCTGCTGCTTTCACATCCTGCTTCTGCAGTTGTGCAAAGCATCACAGTGTAGGCAGGGCTGCATTTTTCAGTGCCACTGAATTCATCCAGCCTTAGTCAAACTAACCTTTCTGAACGATGGTTTTCATAGAATCACAGAATGCTTTGGATTGGAAGGGGCCTTAAAGATCATCCAGTTCCAACCCCTGTGCTATGGGCAGGGGCAGCTTCCACTAGACCTGATTGCTCAAGGTCTCATCCAACCTGGCCTTGAACACCTCCTGTGAGAGGACATCCACAACCTCCCTGGATAACCTGTTTCAGTGTCTCACCACTCCACTGCAAGAATTTCTTCCTAATCTCCAGTCTAAAGTCCCCCTTTTCCAATTTCAATCCATTCCCTCATGTCCTAGCACTACAAGGCCTTGTTTTCAGCTGGAATTGGTGAGGTAATGCAGCTGATCAGCCACGCACAAGGAGCAACATGTCTCCCAGTTGAGGGCAGGTAAAACAGGTCCCTCACTGCCTTTAAATCATAGACACATAGAATTGTTTGGGTTGCAAGGGACCTTAAACATCATCTGATTACAACTCCCCACCACAGGCAAGGACATCTCTTATTAGAGCAGGTAGCTCAAGGCCCCATCCAATGTGAGTTTCAATACTTTCAGACTTGAATGCTTCACAACTTCTTTGGGCAGCCTGTTCTTCACCACCCTTGTGAGGAAGAATTTCTTCTTAGTGTCTAATTCAGCTTCTTCCGGTTTGAAGCCATTACCCCTTCTCTTGCCACTCCATGCCTTTGTAGTGGCAGCAAGGTCCCAGCCTGGCTCGTGAATTCAGGCTTTTTAGCTGCCATGGATCACCCCAAGATTTATTTCATTTCACCATCCCTCAAACTCTGCAAAACAACTCCAACTCCAACGCACCAGTCACAACTTAGTGTTCTCCTTTAAATGCTTTTCTTTGTAACTATTTTGGCAACAAAGCAACCAAACATCATCTTGAAGAGCCTCCATAAATCCGTGAGGTTAATCAAATATCTCTGGCACTGGGTTTGGAGAAGTTAAATATGAAATATTTAAAGCTGAAATGATGGTGCAGGCTACGCCTCTCACCACGGAGCTCCTGTATGAAGAGCTACTTGAAATGCAGCACAGATCCATGTTTAATGCCATACCTTTTGGTCTTTCTTTTCTTTTAAGCTATTAATATGGGGCTATATTCCCTCATTTTATAGCCTCCATAAAATTAATCCTCTGCTAAGGACCTGTTTTAACTTCAGTTATTTAGCTAAAGGCTTCTTCAATGTGCAATTGATTCCTGCTGCTCCTTGAGATGGATGAAGCTTCATCCAGAGCTGGCACAAGGGCAGGAGCTGTAGGCTCTAACCTGTAGAACATCAGCACCTATGCTGAGGAGATGCTTTTGCGGGGAGGGAGCCAGATATGTCCCCTGAGGTGGTTAAGTATATGCAGCTAAAAAAGCTGTCAGAGGACAGGTCAGGGTGGGGAGGTTTCCTTTCTGAGTTGGAAAACCCCATGTATGAAAACACCTGAGGGCCTTGGTGGACAAGCAGCTCAGCATGAGTGCACAGTGAGCTGCAGGGGCAAAGAAAGCCAACAGGATGCTGGTTGCATCAACAAGGGCATCACCAGCAGGGATAAAGAAGTCACTGTTCCATTCTGCTCAGCGATGGCTGGACCATATCTGGAGCATTGCCTGCACTTTTGGTCCCTGCTGTATAAAAAGATGTGGAGAGGCTGGAAAGTGTCCAGAGGAGGGCCAGGAGAATGATCAGAGGCAACTCTGCATGTGAGGAAAGGCTGAGACAGCTGCATTTGTTCAACATGGAGAAGAGGGGGCTTAGGGGAGACCTTATCACCATGGACCAGGATATAAAGGGTGGCTACCAGGAGAATGTAGACTCCCATTTTACAAGGAGTCCCATGGAAAAGAGAAGGGGTAATGGGGACAAGTTCCTGCTGGGGAGATTTCCATGGGACTCCAAAAGAAAGAGTTTCCCCATGAGAACAGTTGGACACTGGAATCCTCTCTCAAGGGAAATGGTGGATTCTTCTCTGTTGGACAGTTTGAAGACTCAGCTTTACAGGATGCTGGGCCAGCTCGCTTCAACTCTGCTGTGGCCTAGAAAGGTTGGACTAGATGGTCCTTGGGGTCTGTTACAACCTGGAATTCTGGGATTCTGTGAAAAAGCCTCAGGGAATAGAATAGAATCAAATCAACCAGGTTGGAAGAGACCTCCAAGATCATCCAGTCCAACCTAGCACCCAGCCCTACGCAGTCAACTAGACCATGGCACTAAGTGCCTCATCCAGTCTTTTCCTGAACACCTCCAGAGATGGTGACTCCACCACCTCCCTGGGCAGCCCATTCCAATGCCAATCACTCTCTCTGGCAACAACTTCCTCCTAACATCCAGCCTATACTTCCCCCAGCACAACTTGAGACTGTGTGCTGTTGTTCTGTTGCTGGTTGTCTGGCAGAAGAGACCAACCCCCACCTGGCTACAGCCTCCCTTCAGGTAGTTGTAGACAGCAATGAGGGAGAGATGAGCTCCCTCCCTGTGCAATGCAAAGCAGCTAAAAGAAGTGGTGTGTGCATCTCCATTTTGCAGGCTGCAGGAGGCTGTTCACCTGTTCACTGCCAAAGCCCAGGTCTCGAACAGCTTTCCTGACCTTTCTACTGGCATATTTATCACAGGGCTTGTCGCCTTCTTTTTTGGCAAAAGAGATTTTTACAAGGCATGGACTAGGAGAGTTCTGTTTCCCCTGATCCATGCAAAGGGTAACCAGTGTAGGTGTCTTAGCACATTCATGTTTTGCAGCAAGTACCTTCTGGCCATGTCATACAGGTGCCACAAGGAGGTAGGTTTAACTGTTTATAGAACCATAGAATGGTAAGGGTTGGAAGTGACATCCAGAGATCATCCAGTCTAAACCCTCTGCAAAGCAGGATCACCTAGGGCAGGTCACACAGGAACACATCCAGATGGGTCTTGAAAGTCTCCAGAAAAGGAGACTCCACAACCTCTCTGGGCAGCCTGCGCCAGGGCTCCAGCACCCTTACAGCAAAGATTCTCCTCATGCTGAGGCGGAACTTCTTATGGTTGAGTTTGGCTATTGCCCTTTGTCCTATCACTGGATGTCACCCACAACATCCTCCTGACAGCCACTCTGGCTGCTTCTAGACATTGATCAGGTTCCCCTCTCAGCCTTCTCTTCTCCAGGCTAAACAGCCTCAGGTCTCTCAGCCTTACCTCCTCAGACAGATGTTGTAGTCCCTTCATTCATCATCCTCATAGCCTCCATTAAACTGTCTCAAATAGTTCCCTGTCCCTCTTGAACTGGGGAGCCCTGAGCTGGACACAATATTCCATAGAATCATAGAATGGCTTAGGTTGGAAGGGACATCAGAGACCATCTACTCCAATCCCGTTCTGGCTGTAGTCTAACTAGGGCTGAGTAGTGGGTAATAACCTGGGTTTGCAAACTCAAAAGAATGCATTCTGCAACATTTTGGATCCTAAATTCAGTGGTGAGAATGGGATTTTGTTGGGTTTGGGGCTGGGTTTTGCTTGTCTTCTTGGTTTCTTTCCACCCATTTCCTTTCCAAAGCAGAAGCAGACAAGGAACGCCAGAATCGTAAGACTTGAAAGATCTCTGGCAGCCTTGCTCAAAAGCCTCCTGTGAGTGCTGCCTCTTGTTTTAATCTGCATTTTTCTGTTCCTCATCTCAGCAGTGGCTGCATCCAGCGACCAGAGCCAGATCCCTATAATTGTTGTGTCTGTAACGGTTGGAGTCATTCTGCTGGTGGTGGTGCTTGGCTTCCTCCTCAGTGGCAGGTAAGAGGAGCAGATGTGTGTTTATACTTCTCTAACTTCTGCCAGAACTTTCCTCTGACCAGCTGATGAACATGACTGAGGCCAAAGCAGCCTGTGGAGGAAGCTGTGGGCCTATTGATCTGTTTGCACAGGCAGGAATGGAAAAGGCTCACTCCCATGTGTAGTTCACTTCCCAATGGTTTTCAGCTCTGTATGGACTGACCCTGATGATTCAACCTGATTCTTGCAGGGATGTTGTCACACTTTCCTTTTAAAAGAGTCAGAGAAGTGTCACATTGCAGGTAAAATTCAGATTCAGAGAATGGTTTGGGTTGGAAGGAACCTCAAAGATCACCTGACTCTAACCTGCCCGCCATGGACAGGGACACCTCCCACTAAAGCAGGTTGCTCAAGGTGGCATCCAACCTGGCCTTGAACACTTCCAGGGAAGGTGCCTCAACCACATCCCTGGGCAATCTGGTCCAGTGTCTCACCACCCTCACTTGAAAGAATTTCTTCCTAATCTCCAGTCTAAATCTCCCCACCTCAAGCTCAAGTCCATTCCTTCTTGTCCTATTGCTGCAAGCCTCTGTCTAAAGTTCCTCCCAAGCTCTCCTGTAGCCCCTTCGGGTACTCTAAGGCTGCTCTAAGGTCTCCCCAAAGCCTACTGGTCTCCAGGCTGAAATATCCAAGAACCCATACCTTTGCACTCAGAGCTCACAGCAGGCTTTGCTGACAAAACCTGACTTTAGGAAAACATGTAGAAAGAAAAGGAGAAGAAACTCAGAATGCCTAAAAACATCCCAAGTTTTGGTCCAGTCTGGATTTCATTTTTCATGTGTAAGACACTAATGTCTTCCCCACCTGCTGGCAAATTCCCACCATGGAGGGAGACTCTCAACTTCCAACCATCAAGCAAACCCATGGACTTCTCATGTGCTTAAACATAGGCAAGTGATAAAATCCTGGGCTGTAACATCTTTGATAACTCTTAATCTAAGGTGATGGAAGTTGGTGGGGAACAAGGGATTGTGGTACTGGGGGGAAATCTGGCTTGGATCAGATCAGTTTACCCTGCAGCACTGGATTTGGGTAGCAGCCAGCATACAGAGTACCCTTTTTTTTTCATCTCCTGCATGTGTATTTTTAATAGCAGTAGTCAAATGATGCAGCATCCCTTGTGCAAAGCAATGTGAGGTGTATCAGTTGATCAGGTTGAATTTGTTGTCAGTGCAGAATAAACATTTATCCTCCTGAGGTACCCATCAGCCCACTGCTCTTTCATGGTGCAGGTCAAGGTGCTGTAAGTGACAGGCTATTGTAAGTGTCACAGGTAGTTACTGGCCGAGGAACTGTGCTGATACTGAACATATTGGCTGAGGGTCTTACTTCCCAGAGGAGGTAAGCCTACCAACCTGCAAACATGGAGCTGAGCAGCTCCAGTCCCAGGCATAAGGCATCCATGGAGGGGTGCAGTTATTTCTTATCTTAAAAGGTAAGTGTACTGCCAGGCTCAGCTTCACTCAGGGGCTGAGATTGGCTGTCTCTTCCAGCTAAGCTGCTGGAGCTCCTGTCATCCGCTTTGAGTGACTTGTTGGGCTTAAAAAATGGAAAAGTAAATGCAGGAGAAGTGTGCAGTGGTGTGGTCAGGTTGGATGGCTGTGGGCCATTCACACCGGGGGCTACAGGAAAGCTGTAGCTGAGAAGAATTGGCTCAGAATGCTGTAGGCAGGAGTTCAAGTCTCTCCTTAAATGCTGAAGGTGTTGAGTCAAAAGCCCACCTGAGCAGAGCAGGGTATTTGGAGCTTGGCCTTCACCAGCCTGGGTGCACACTTGTATTGATGCATGTATGGCTGTAGAGAACCTATGGATGTAGCCTGGTACCTCTGCAAGGAGGATTCTGGGATGGTTCAATCACTGGCAGAGGGACATATCCCTCTGTAGCCATGAGGAATTGCAACCATGTGGCAATCAGCAGCAACCCTTGCCACAGGGATGGCAAGTACTCAGGACCCCTCTGAGGAAGACATACCCATGCAGGTCTCCTTTTTGCTGCTACTCTCTCCAGTCTAAGCAAGTCTAAGCAAGCAGTTGCAATGCCTGAGCCATTTGTCTTCAGTTCTCACTAGTTATGTCCTTCTGTCCTTTGCCCTAATGGGCTTTCCAGGACGTGCTTCCTCTTGGCTCTGTCTCTTGCCATGTTTATAAAAGCCTTTGTCTCCTTTGGCCAGAACTTTTGTTGCCACCTCTGCTGCTGCTCTAATCACGTCTCTGTGTGTGAACACCAGAGCAGCAGAACAGAATCACAGATTGTCAGGGGTTGGAAGGAAGGGACTTCTGGAGATCATCTATACCCAGGAGCTTCTTCATGGTGGATGTGCAGGAAGGGGCAGGCACAGGGAGATGAGTTCTTGCTCCACTTTTATCTTTTCAACTCTTCTAAATTGGTAAAAGCCAAGTCCCTCAACTGGATGGAGTAGTGGAAAAGCCTCCAGTGCCAAAATATGGTCCATCATTAAGGAATTAGCTTCAAAACCACAAAGCTTCTAGGTGGCTTTGGATTCCTGTGAATTTTAAGCCCCTCTAGTGTGCTGAGTGACTCCTGAGAAGAGTAAAATAAATCCCAGAAGCCTGGAAAGCTGACAGCCAATTTGAAATTAAACAAAGCAAAACAAAAAAATTGCTCCTGTTGAGAAGAAGCGGAGATGCTGCTGAAATTTATCACTCACTGCTTTGCCTTGGATATGATTTTGAGACAATTCCTGGAGTGAGCCTCCTGCTGTGTCACTGCAGGGGTGATAAACACATTCCAAGTCATGGGATAATCCCTTTCTGAAGCTGTTAACCTGCTTCTGGAAGATGCTTTTCTCCATCTTTGGAGTAGTTAGCGTTGTTCCGGGGATGTAAGTTTCCTTTCCTAATGTTTTCCCATTATTGCTATTAGAAAATTTTGAGCTGCAGGAGTTGCTCCAACTGGCACCACCACTGCTTTACACACCAAGCAAGCCATGCAAAGCCCAGACTCTGTCTTTTCTGCTAGGGCAGGGGAGCAGGTACTGCCTGGCAGCAAAGCTAAGGAGAAAAACCCTCTTGCTCTGCAGTACTGAATCATTTTGGATGGAAAAGGCAGATAACATGGGTTCACAGATTGCATTGGGTTGGAAGGGACTCTCAAAGCTCACCTTGCCCAACCTCACTGCAGGCAGCAGGGACATCTCCCACTAGAGCAGGCTGCTACATTGAGTTCAATCTCGGACGTTTTTAGGGATGGGGCCTCAACCATATCCCTGGGCAACCTGTTCCAGTATTTCACCAGCCTCATTGTGCAAACTTCCTCCTGATGTCCAACCTAAATCTTGCCTGCTCCAGTTTCAAACCACTGCCCCTTGTCCTATCACCACAAGCCCTTCTGAACAGTCTCTCCCCAGACTTCCTGTAGGTCCTCTTCAGATGTGGAAAGGCAGCTCTTAGGTCTCCTTGAAGCCTTATCTTATCCAGGTTGAACAGCCTCAACTCTCTCTGCCTGTCCCTATAGAAGTGCTCCAGCTCTTTGATCATCTTCCTGGCCTCCTCTGGACCAGCTGCAGCAGGTCCATGTGACTCTTGTGTTGGGGGCCCCTTTAAGATCATTGAATCCAGCCATTACAGGAAGGACATCGCTTGGCCAGCTCCTGCAGACATGCTCCTTGTTGCTGTCTCTGTGCTGCTTCCAGGTTCCCTGGGAGGCCCTGGCCACCTCAGAATGAGGATATTCCTGCCTAGGATGCTGTATGGCATCTTTTTGTGCCTCTCCTGCCAAGTGCCAGGCTAAAGCAAGCAGGGGATTGAGAGCAGCCCTGCAGTGAGAAAGGGAAGTTGTCCTCCTGTGCTCATAGGACTGGGAAGTTTGCTGGGCTCTGCAGGCTTTCTATTTTCCATCAGGTCCCTGGAGGCAAAAGTTTCCACACACACCCCTTTTATATTTTTTTTTTTTTGCTTTCCAGTATCTCTGCAGCTTTCTCTGCAAGTAACATCTTGGCATCTGCCATTGGCAGCTGGCCCTCAAGCAAAGGTCAACTGAGCAGTAGTCACAGTGGCATTTCTATGTGCCAGCATCCATCTGTGGCAGCGTGGTTTGTGTCTGAAGCTGGGAATTTTGAAACAAGCAGGCTTTGCCCTGAACAATTAAGCTGTGCTGCAGGCTGATTTACTTGCAGATGCTCCAGAAAACTCTTCCTCTGAAGAGTGTCCTCTGAACAAGGTCATCAATGCCAGGCAAAATAGCGGCTGGCTTTTTACAGTTCCCTCCCTTCTTTGCACCAAGGGCAATATTAATAATATAACCACCAGGATTACAAATCAAAGTGGCTCACTAAATCAGCAGAAAAATAAAATAGAGAGAGAAGGGGATTGAAGCAGTGAATTAAAGAGCAGGGAGCTGTTACTACCTGTGTGTTGTTAGGGCTCTTTGTGCTTTTTGCGAGCACGATGCCTCCGATGCATACAGCAAGGCTGGAAATTTGGCTTTCCCAGCAGTGCTTTGATTCACAGTCACAGATTGCACTGGGTTGGAAGGGACCTGCAAAGGTCATCTTGTCCAGTGCCTCTGCACTCAGCAGGGACACCTCCAACTAGATCAGTTCACTGCCACTTAGCACCTCTGTTCCTGATCGAGGGATATATTGATCTAAAACCCTGACAGATCTTTGGTGTACAGTCTGTGCCAGACAACCATAGACTCATGGAATGGGTTGGGTCAGAAGGGACTTTAAAGTTCATCCAGTTCCAGCCCCTGTCATAGGCAGGGACACCTCCCATGAGACCAGGTTGCTCAAGGCCTCCAGCCTGGCCTTGAACACCTCTAGGGACTAGGCACCCACAACTTGCCTGGGCAACCTGTTCCAGTGTCTCACCACCCTCACTCAAAAGAATTTCTTCCTAATCTCATCTCAGTCTGCCCTCTTGCAGTTCAAAGCTATTCCCCCACCCATAAGACTACAAGCCCTCATCAGCAGTTCTTCTCCAGCACTCCTGTAGCCTCCTTCAGGTACTAGAAGGTTGCTCTAAGGTCTCCCCAGATTCTTCTCTTCTCCAGGCTGAACAATGCCAGTCACAAAGATCTTTGAGCTTAGTCTTGCAAGGAGCAATAATGTGCTGCCGTCATCCTATTACATCCTGCAAACTGAGACAGGAAGCCATGTCTGCACCAGCCTAGAAGGCCCACTGCTCCAGAGCAGATCTCCCTCTTTTGTCCTTTAACCCAAACCCTGTTTGAAATGCTGGTGCAGAGAGGGTCTTAGAGTGAGTGTTAAGAAACTTCAGGTCCGTCCATTCTCTGGAACATTTGTAGCATTAAACAAAGCCCTGGGCTTCCAGAACAGCCAAATGGGATGCTGTTAGGTCAGTGCTGTTTGCAAAAGCTGCCCCAAATAACTAGGAAATACACTGAGCATTTGCATTTATGGCCAGCTACCCATTATGGATGACCTTTCCATCTCAAGTGGTCTTCCAAAGAACCAGAGGGAGCTTTTGATAGAGGGGAAAAAAACCCAGCCAAAATATGAGGCCACAAAACACTGACCCTTGCCCTGTGTTGTACTTACATAAAAAGTCTCATCTGGCAAGGAAGGAGCCTGCAAAAGACAAAGCAAATACAAACCTTGCCACCTAGGTAGTGGCAATTAGGTGCTTCTGCACCAAGGTATCCATCTCTGACCTCAGCTGATTTATACTTTTAACTACGAGCCCCTGTGGTGGCAGAAAGCTGTGTTCTGCCCACAAAGAACTGCATCATGTTAAAATGGGAGTAGAAAGTGGTGTATAGCCTATATCCTGAGCCAATGTTTGCAACCTGCCATCATGTGGAATGTTAAAATGGACAATTTTTTCCACCACCTCCCTCTCATGCTATGTTCCAAGATGTGTCAGGGCTTTACAAAACAGGCTTTTGGGGATATTTCCGTAGGAAACGGAAGACAGCTTGGAGATAACATTTTTCATAGAGCATTTTTCCAGCCTGAGTCACTGGTTTGTGTTGTTGCTTTTTTAAAGGATTTTTATCTCTGTGTTCTTGCCTGCTCTTCCTTCTTCCTACAGGACATTGTCTCCCGTGATTTAGAGCCACTTTATGATGCAGCCCTGCTGCCAAATACTCCCCATGAGTAGCCAAGCCGAGCCCAAATTCCCAGCTGCCAAGAGCAGGCAGGGTCTCGTCCTGTTCTGTGTTTAGGTCAAGGTTGCTATGACCTCCCCTCTGTTAACAATCTCTCTGCTCCTTCAGGGCTCCTTTTCCCAGCCAGCAGTGTTAGCTGCACTGCTACACTAACAGGATAGCAAATTATGACCCCAGAGCTCATTGCCGGTGCAGTTCCTGTCACTGGAAGCATTGCTCTCCCTCCACTTAGGGCTTGTACAGATAACCCAAGAATGCCCTTCCAGTACCTGAAGAAGAGTACAAGAAGTCTGCAGAGGGACTGTTTCCAAAGGCCTACAGTGATAGCATGAGGGGCAATGGTTTGAAATGAGAGAAGAGCAGATTAAGATTGGATGTTAGGAGCAAGTTCTGCACCATGAGGATGCTGGAACACTGCAACAGGATGCCCAGGGCGGGAGTTGAGGCCCCATCCATGGATATTCAAGGTGAAGCTGGACAAGTCTCTAAGCATCCTGATGTAGTGGAGGATGTACCTTCTGCTCGCAGTGGGGTTGGACTGGATGAGCTTTGGAGGTCCCTTCCAAACCAAACCATTCTGTAAGGTCTGCTTGAGCTTCTGCATTCTCAGTTCTTCTCCAGCAGCACAGGGAACATCCCTTCATGTCTGAAATAGGTTTAGCTCCTCAGCAAGAGCAGGTGACTCCTTACACATTATGTATTTCTGGGCAAAGAAGGAACTCACCGCTCGCCGTTCACAGTGTGCAGTTCTGCTGCTCTGATGTCCAGAGGAGGCATGTTGACTCACAAAGTGCTTGGTGTAGTGCTGGCCTCCTGACCTGGAGATGCAGGAAGCAACCGTTGCCATCACAGAAGCCTGTCTGAAGGATTAGAAACATCTTCCCAGACACCCTCAAGTAATTGCAAGCCTCTGAAGAACATCCCATTAGAGCAGCTTATTAAAAGCAGCAAACGAGCCTTTCATTTATCAAGACTCCAGAAGTCTTCAAGAGAAAACTCTTAAAAGCCACAACTATATTTGGCAGAGCCTCTTCCAAGATCTATCTAGCCACCAGCAGTGGAGTTGAATTCCAAATGCTCTCTGGGTCATCTGCAGACTTGTGGTCAATTAATTACCTTGATTGCAGGCACAGTTGTTGGGGCCCATCATAGAGAGACACATTTCATTAAGAGCCTGTAGGGTTTGAACCCATGCCAAGGGTGTTTGTAAGGCCTCCTAGCCAAGCTTTATTGAAATCTACTCTCCATATATTTGGGTTTGCAAGCCACAGAGACACTGTGGGGGTCACCTCTGCCACAACTGGAGAAGTGTTGGCTTCGTGTCCCTGAGATAACCAAAATCAGTAGAGTTGGTCTAGCCAAGAAGCAGAGCAGTGCCAGCAGGCCAGGAAAGTCCAGAAGGTGCTGCTGCAGCTTGGGGCTCCTCTGCATTGCCTCTGGCCATCTGCAGCCCTTTCACAGAATGGTAGGGGTTGGAAAGAACCTCTGGAAATCATCAAGTCCAACGCAGGTATGCCTCGATCAGGTTGCACAGGAACACATCCAGGTGGGCTTTTCTTGGGCCAGGGCTCAAAGCAGAAGTCACATCTTGTTTCAAGCCAGATTGGCTTTTGGAGACACTGCTGCCTCAGAGGTGGTTTTGAACATATCTCCTGTGAAGACAGGCTGAGAGACCTGGAGCTGTTTAGCCTGGATAAGAGAAGGCTGAGAGGGAATCTTATCAATGTCTATATATATATGAAGGATGGGGAGCACGGAGAAGGAGCCAGGCTCTTTTCAGTGGTGTCCTGTGATAGGACAAGGGGCAATGGATACAAAGTGGAACACAGGAAGTTCTATGTCAACATGAGGAGAAACTTCTTCACAGTGAGGGTGTGGGAGCCCTGGAACAGGCTGCCCGGAGAGGTTGTGGAATCTCCTCCTCTGGAGACTATCCAGACCCACCTGGATGCATTCCAGTGTGACTTGCTCTAGGTGATCCTGCTTTAGCAGGGGAGATGGACTGGATGATCTCCAGAGGTCCCTTCCAACCCCTGCCATTCTGTGATATTCTGAGGTTGGTCTGCCTGTCTGAGCCATCCTTTTAAACACAAGCAGTGCCGAATGTTCCTTTGCCCTGACTGTTCACACCAAGTAGTCCATTCCCTTACCTATCCAAGTGCTCCTGGGACTGGAATGTGAATTTGGTTGCCTGCTGATCCAGTCAAGTTTGTTTCCAAGATCTTTGAATTTCCCTTAATGTTACAGCTTGGGGTATGTTGAATGCAGGTGCACAGCATGAGGTGAAGGGTGTGCAGGAGCATGACTGCATTGGGGCATATTTCACTTGCGCTGGAGCATTTTGTTCCTCCCCATCAAGGAAGCAAGTAAGATCTGAGGGGAGACCTCACCGTGCTCTACAACTCCCTGAAAAGATGTTGCAGTGAGGTGGAGATTGATCTCTTCTCCCTAGTATCAGGTGATAGGATGAGAGGAAATGGCCTGAAATAGTGCCAGGAGAAGCTTAGGTTGGAGATTAGAAAGAATTTCTTTGCTGCAAGAGTCAGGTGTTGAAACAGGCTGCCCAGGAAGGTGGTGGAGTCACCATCCCTGGAGGTGTTCAAGAAAGGTGTGGCCTTGGCACTCTGGGAGGTGGTTTGGTGGCTGTGATGGTGTTGGGTTGATGGCTGGCCTTTGATGGTCTTAGAGGCCTTTTCCAATCCAAACAATTCTGTGATTCAGTGCAGGGAACTGTTTCGGTCTTGGATCGTCATGGTTGCTGATGAGATGCATAAAGACTTTTCTTTGTTGGAGGAAACAGGGAGCTCTCTTCACTGTAAGTGCTTTGGTTTCAGGTTAACTGAAGTACTGTTTACAAACCCTTTAATTTGCACGATGGGCAATGTGGAAAGGTCTGGTGGCAACAGCTGTTAGAAAATGCTTTGAGGGAAAGGAACTTGTAGCTAAAATGTAAGCAGAGTGCTTACAGCCACAGGGATCTTCTAGAGAGCCACAGGGATCTTCTGGAGGTGTAACAGTTCCCTGCACTCAAATCCTGCAAGTGTAAACCCAGAAACTGGAAAAAAAATATTCTAAATCTATAATGCTTGGGTTCCCTTTGTCTGCTTTTGGGGTTTCGACCTCTGAGGTTAAATTGGATCAATGGAATTACAGAATCATTTTATTTGGAAAAGAGTTTTGAGATCATCCAGTCCAACCATTCTCTAACTCTGCCAAGGCTGGTGCTAAACCATGGTCCTCAGCACCACATCTCTGCCTCTCTGAAACACCTCCAGGAATGGAGATTCAGCCATCTCCCTGGGCAGCCTGTGCCAGGCTTTGAGTGCCTTTTCAGTCAAGAAGTTTTTTCTAACATCCATCCTAAACCTCCCCTGGTGCAGCTTGAGGCCTTTTCTTCTCCTCCTAACACTTGTTTCTAGAGGGAAGATACCGACCCTCACCTCACTGCAACTTCCTTTCAGGGAGCTGTAGAGAGCAAAGAGGTCTCACCTCAGCCTCCTCCAGACTAGACAACCCTTTTTCACCAGCCCTGTTCTCCAGACCCTTCATTACCTTTGTTGCCCTTCTCTGGACCTGCTCCAGCTCCTCAATGTCCTTGTAGTGAGGAGCCCAAAACTGAACCCGAGATTCAAGCTGTGGCCTCACTAGTGCTGAGTGCAGGAGCACGATCACTGCCCCTGATCCTGCTGGCCACACCATTGCTGCTTCAGGCCAGAATGCTGGTAGCCTTATTGGCCAGCTGGGCACACATTGGCTTACCTTCAGACAGCTGCTAATCAACACCGCCAGGACTTTCTCCACTGGGCAGCTTTCCAGCCACTCTGCCCAGGCCTGGATCATTCATGGGGGTGATGTAGCCCAAGTGCAGGACCCAGCACTTGGTCTCATTGGACCTCATCCCAGTGGCCTTGGTCCATTGATCCAGCCTGTGCACATCCCTCTGCAGAGCACTGCTACCCTCCAGCAGATCAACACAGCCACCCAGCTTAATGTCATCTGCAAACTCAATGAGGGTGCCTCAGTCCCCTCACCCAAATCATTGATAAAGACATGAAAGAGAACTGGCCTCAGCACTGAGCCCTGGGGAGTATAAAGCAGAGGCTTGGTGAAGGCTGAGCTGCTCCAGTTGGATTGCACCAAATGGGACGTTATGAAAACACAAAATACTGTTAATTATATTAGAAAACCCAAAACCATAAAGAAAAATTGGCCTCAGTGTTTACCAAGTGTTAGCAAGTTGTTTTGCTGGTGGGAAAGGAGCTTATGGAGACATTCTGCACGGGTTCTAATTTAAGTAAGAACATAATCCAGGCTGTAATTCTGGAGATCATTGCACGCCTGAAGTTATTTCACATCAAGAATTCCAGGCAGTGCAGTTGCAGAATGTTAATTTTCTCTAAATAGGCTACTTTATTATTATTTTTGTTGGTAAGGATGACAGATGATTTGAGGAGAAATGATGAGTGAGATCTGAAGCTGACTTTAACTGGAGTATGTCTGCACTGTTGAGCTCCTTCTAGATGGTCCTGAAGTTCTTCCCAGTTGGTTCTTCTGCAGTGTGTTCCTATTCAGGGGGAATTAGGCTGCAGATTTTATAATAGTAGAATTGTCCATGTCAGCTCTCTGACAAGGAGGAAAGGTGGTTACTGGCATACAGCCAGCCTTGGGTTACAAACTGATGGCAGGTGAACCCCTTCCCTGATTAGACTAATCATAGGATAGGTTGGGTTGGAAGGGGCCTCTGAAGGCCATCCAGCCCAACCCCTTGCAGTCAGCAGGGCCATCCTCCACTGGATCAGCTTTCTCAGAGCCTCATCCAGCCTCACCTTGAAAATCTCCAGGGATGGGAGCTCAACTGCCTGCTTGTTGCAGTGTTCCAGCATCCTCATGGTGCAGAACCTGTTCCTAGCATCCAATCTAAATCTCCTCTTCCTAATTTCAAACCTCAGCAGCCCTCAAAAGTGAACTGCGCAGACACTCAGAGACACATTTTGAGTTTATTTAGGCTGAATGTTCTCCCTTGACTCCTGAAGTCCTGCTTCTGCAGATGTGCAGTGCATGTGCAGGGCTTCACTGATACAAGGAGACCCAGAAGCAGGTGGGGGGATTGAGTACATGCACAAGGGTCTGCAAAGGCAGGGCTTGCCTTCAGCCAGAGCTTTTATTGAAAGGAGATTGTAACTGTATCACACACAGCACTTGTGGAACTGAGTCACTTTGCCTGCTCCAAGGCAGCTGCTCAAGTTCAACCACATGGATGTGTGGCTCCATTAATCCTAATGGTGGTACTCAAGTATGAGGAGCACATAGAATCGTGGCATTTTAGACTGGTTTTGGTTAGAAAAGGTCTTTGAGATCATGAAATCCAACCATTATCAAATACTACCAAGGCTGGTGCTAAACCACAGCTCTCAGCACTACATCTCTGCAGCTCTGAAACACCTCAAGGAATGGGGGATTCAGCCACCTCCCTGGGCTGCCAGTTCCAATGTTGAGAGCCCTTTAAGTCAAGAAGTTTCTTCTAATGTCCAACCTAAACCTCCCCTGGTGCAACAAGATGTGATGGTTTGGGAGTTACCCACCCCCACACACACAGTGAATTCACCCAGACTAGACTCAGCCAGCTGCAGTTAAGGAATGAAGCTTTATTCACAGTATTCACAGCTTAGCACAATATACAAGCAGATATTTACAATATCCAGCACACATGGTTAATTGCTTTTCAGGATCTATATGCTTTCCCCATGGTGCTTGTCACAGAATGGTTTGGGCTGAAAGAGGCCTTAAAGATCATCCAGTTCCAACACCCTGCCGCAGGGAGGGACACCTCCTACTAGACCAGGCTGCTCAAGGCCTCATCCAACCTGACCTTAAACATCTCCAACAGTAGCACATGCCATGAAATTCTTGCAGCTCAAAGTGTTAAGGTACAAAAAATTAATTGCAGTAGATTCATAGAAACACAGAATGATTTGGGTTGGAAGGGACCTTGGAGATCATCTAGTTCCAACCCACCTGCCATGGGCAGGGACACCTTCCACTAGACCAGCTTGCTCGAGGTCTCACCCAACCTAGCTTTAGGAGTCATACATAAGTAAGAAGAAAGAAGTGGATGTAAAAATGTTGGAAATGTGCTTGCACCTTGCCAGGGCAGTGGGATTATTCCTTATCCTGGGCCTTTTTGTTCTACTTTTCAGTTGCTGCGATCATGGCGGTGGGTGGGCTTCTACTCTGCGTGCTGTTGCCTATCCGAGCCTTACATGGTCAGTGTTCCCACCTGTGCTGGCACCTATTTTTGTGTCCTTCTTCCATGTTTTCTGTGCAGTCTGCCTCTCCCTCCCTTGACTGGCCTGGAGATTGCTTTGTCATCTGATCTCTCCTCCAAGCTTGCCTATCTCAACACCGGGAGATAGCATGACCCGAAGCAGAGTCTGTCTCCGGGAAAAGCAGGAGTCCCAGGGGCAAAACCCAGCCCTGCTGTGTTGTGCAGTGATCCATGCAGATACCACACCAGCCATGTCATGGTGTCAAAACATCAAGTGTGCTGAGCACTTCATCAGATTCTGTTTCTCGTCACCAAAAGGGGCTGGGAGAGGGCATTTGTCCCTAGGAAGGAACTGTGAGTGGCAGGGGGTTTGGTGGCATGTGAGCTGCATGTCAGTGAAATGGGCTGTGTCATCGCCATACATCCCCATGTGTGACACACCAGGCAATGACACCATGCTGATTGCCAATGATATGCTCCACCAGCAGTGGACATATCTCTGTGGGCCTCAAGAGCTATACAGCCATGCTGCATGCTGCCCTATTCTGCCACCACCTGGGTTGCCTCACCAGATTCTGCTCTCTGGTGCTCTCCCCTCACTTTTTAGCTAACCTAAGGCAGGGTCATTTTCATGTCTGCTGGTTTGACTGGACACCAGCTGAGTTGTTCCCTGAAGGGAAGGTGGTTCAGGTCTCTAAATCAGCTGTAATATGTGCAGACAGAGATCTTCCTGCAGCTCCTGGGAGACTCATGAAATCACCACCTCATTCAGATGACTGCTTGAGACTTTAGGAGCACTGAGATGGTGTTGTTAAACTGGGAAGGTTTTGCAGCATAGCTGGGCAGGAGGTGTGAAACTCCTCTCTTATGTTATCTGAGGGATGCTGAGGCTTTGCATGGTGGTGACTGGGCCACGGTGCAATTCCTGGCTGTGGGGCAACAGCAGTCACCAAGATTGACCACTTTGGGGTCCTCTGGTGCTGTGTTTTGGCTCTGATAGAGGCCTGAACTTGGAAATGCAAGTCTCAAAGGCTCTAAAGCAGAAGGCTTTTGCTTTTTTTCCTGCTGGAGCATTTTCAATTCGATTTTCCTAGAATCCTAGAATGGTTTGGGGTGGAAGTGACCTCCAAAGGTCATCCAGTCCAACCCCCCTGCAGTCAGCAGGGACATTCTCAAGCAGATCAGATTGCTCAGAGCCTTGTCCAGCCTGACCTTGAATACCTCAATTTTTGGTGACTTTTGAGTGCGTAAAAGCAAAGTGTTTGGCTGCAAGATGTTCTCCTGGTAGGTGTGGTCATTCCTGTGAGCCACCAGTTTGGCACTAAAAGAAAGCTTCCTGGTGCTTCTGTCGTGCCTGTGCTGCCAGTGCACAAGCAATCCCTTACTGGGAGTCCTAAAAGTGTCCTCAGCCAGGCTCCCAAACAGAGAGTGGCAGCAACAGAAAATGCTTCTCAAAGACCAGGGATGGACTGGATGGCTACAAAGACAAGAGGTGCATAGGGAAAACCTGGCTGATCTGGAAAACACCCCCTGCAAGTTTCTTCCTAAGTTGTGGACAGACAAATGGGGCAGCAAGCAGGGAGGGGGAGGTGGGAAAAGTGACTTTGAAGCATGGCCACCATCAGTTGTGCTGTGGGAAGGCACGACAAGCTCTTTAGAGAGATTTATGGAGATCACTTCAGAGAGAGCTTCCTGCAGGAGGGGGAAATGCTTTCTTGTTTAAATTATTTTTAATTGTTCTGGAGGTTGTTTAGGAAAGCAGGGAGTCGTGCAGAGCCAAGGCAGGGAAAGACTAAAGGCCAAAAATACCACCACTGGAACTGGGAAACTTCCTTTGTAAGATGTCCAAGTTCATCAGAGGTCAAAGGCAGGGTCACACTGTGTGGAATGGGACAGCAGGAGACTGGGAAAGCAGCTGAGGAGACAGTGAGCCTGCAGCCCTTGGAAATGAACCTGCCCTGCATCTTCTGGGGCCAGCTGTGTAGTATATATCTTTCAGCTGAGCTGGAGGTCTTAGCTTGTCATCTGATGACCTTTTATGGCTCCTTTGATCTCTTTCTCCAGGTTATAAGGTTTGGAGACCAGACAGAGGAGTCTTAAGGTCTCCCTGAAGCCGCCTCTTCTCCAGGCTAAACAGCCCCAATTCCTTCAGCCTGCCTTCATAGGAGAGGTTCTCCAGCCCTCTGATCATCTTTGTGGCCTCCTCTGGACCCTCTCCATCAGGTCCATGTCTCTCTTGTGTTGGGAGTCCTGCAACTGTGTCCTGCCCAGGTTATGACCAGAGCTGTGGCCTCAGCTAGGGAGATAGAAACTCCTTCTCTTGGGCACTCTGTGGGTTTTGGGGGATGCTTGGTGCAGCCGAGAGACCACACCCCACCCTCCAAGGGTCAGCCACAAAGGTCTTTGTGGTCCATGGGGAGTGAGCTGCTTCATTTGCCTCATTTCCTGAAGGGTTTTTCTTCACGAATTGCCTTCTGCCATGCCAGGCAGCCTGCACTGCTTTCCCAGCTGGATTCTTCATCTTCCCACCTGTCCTTTGTATATTTTATAAAGCTATATAGGGATCATTTTACAACTTCACTTTTATAATCTACCCCATCAATATTTTACAAGCTGCCTGCCAATCTGCAGGTAGTTGTTAAATAAGACATGACGCCTTAAGAGTGTTTAACGCTGCCTATTTTTTTCCTCCTCTTGGTGCTTCTGTTGGAAGAGATGTGCAAGGAAGAGATCTGCTTTCTAGATACAGAGTCGCAGAATGTTAGGGCTTGGGAGGAACCTCCAGAGATCATCTAGTCCAAAGTCCCTGCCAGAGCAGGATCACTGAGGGCAGGTCACACAGGTACTTAGCCAGGAGGGTCTGGAAAGTCTCCAGAGAAGGAAACTCCAGAACCTCTCTGGACAGCCTGCTCCAGGGCTCCATCACCCTCATAGTGAAAAAGTTTCTCCTTCTGTTCCTGTGGAATCTGCTTTGCTCCAGCTTGCACCCATTGCCCCTTGTCCTGTCATTGGACATCCCTGAGCAGAGCCTGGCTCTGTCCTCCTGACACTGTCCTGCACATCTTTGTAAACGTGAATGAGGTCACCCCCCCAGGCTCCTCTTCTCCAAGCTACAGACCCCCATCTCCCTCAGCCTTGTCTTACAAGGGAGAAACTGGGACAAAACCACACCAGGAGTAAAGGGTTGAGATGTAGGTGTACTGCTGCTGAATTAACTCACTGTCTGAGTGTCTTCAGCTGAGTGGAAGATGAAGTGAGCATCAGGATCTTTGTGCTTTTGATGACTTAGAAAAGAAAGGAAATCTATGGCTTGTGAAATGACAATAGACTGGAGGAGAAGTCTTCCATCAGAAGGCTTCTGACTCACGGCTTTTCCAGCAAATATTAAGAGCAAATGCACTGACAGAACTGGATGATTTCACAAAGCAGTGGGAACTATTTCTTCCTCCAAGATGTCTTGCAAAGCCACAATATTTAGATCTTTTTATCTCCCAGGAAGGTTCTTGTATGGAGTCAAGGCTGTTAACCTGGAATTGCAGGTTTTGGGGAGATGTAGCAGAGAATCATAGAATGTGCTAGGTTGGAAGGGACCTCTAGAGGTCATCTTGTCCAGCACCCGTGCAGTAAACAGGGACATCCCCAACTAGATCAGGTTGCTCAGGGCCCCATCAAGCCTGACCTTAAATGTCTCCTGAGATGGGGCCTCCTCCACCTCTCTGGGCAGCCTATTCCAGTGGTCCACCACCTTCACAGTAAAGAACTTCTTCCTGATGTGAGACCTCAATCTGCCCTGCTCTAGTTTCAAACCACTGCTCTTCATCCTGTCCCTACAAACCCTTCTAAACTGTCCCTCTCCAGCTCTCCTATAGGTCCTCTTCAGGTACTGGAAGGCTGCTCTGAGTTCTGCCTAGAGCCTTCTCTTCTCCATGCTGAACAGCCCCAACTCTCTGTCTTCATAGGAGAGGTGCTTCAACTCTCTGATCACTTTTATGGCCCTCCTCTGGACCTGCTCCCTTGGGGGAGAAAGGAGGAAAAGCTTCATGGGTGTGTGTGTGTGTGTGTGTGTTAAAGCATCTGAAGGTCAAGAAAGGAAGAAGTGTGGTTTGATTCCAGTCCTGTGGCTGGTTTCTGTGGGTACTTTAAGACAGTGAGTGTGCAAAAGGCACAACTGATTGCAACAGGCAAGGATTCACAGCAAGCTTTGCTGCTGGCACCCACCTGTGGCTTGACAGTTGCAGTCCACTAGCTGTCATTTCACTTTGGCATGTCTCATCTAGGTTTGGTTTAATGATGCTTTGGTGGTCCCACATCCTGGCTTTGTCTGCTGATGTGAGGTGCTGCTGTGTGTGGTTATCATGTTTGAGAGAGGAGGGACAGCTGGTGCCACAGGGTCTGCACTGGCCCCTCAGTGTGTGTGTCTTTGGCAGAAGGATGAATTGAAACCTCTCTTTACCTCAAGCCCAGGAAAATGACTTCTGCAGAAAACTGCTGTAACTTGGGATGACTTGCAGCAGAAGTAAACACCATGGAACTGCCAGAAGTGGGAACTGGTGCTGGTGCTCATACCTAGCTGATATAGTTACAGGGGCAGGCAGCGTGACGAGGAAGAATCCATTTTCACCCAGGCATGGTGAACACCAAAGTCTGCCTTGCAAAGACTCTCTCAGGCTCTCCATGCAGACAGTGCTCAGTGTTTGAGTGAATTAGGCAGGAGTCCATCTCTAGCTGTGCTGCTAGAGAAAGGCAAGAAGCAGGCAGGTAACAGCCATGTCTCAGGGCACCTTGCTGCCACTTTTGTGGGTTTCACATTTGAGGCGTGGTGGTCCCATGTTGGTTGCTGCTGCTGCTATCAAGCCCTTATTGGACAACCTGATTGTTTATCAAGTGCAACCCATTTATCTCCCTATCTGTCAGCCCTCCCCTCCTTGTCTTCTGCGCCTTGTCTCAGTCCATTCTCCTGCACTTGCACAACCTTTGCAGTCTGCTTTTTTCCCTCCTCTCCTCTTGGCACAGGTCACACCTTCTCCCCAAGGTAAGCTTCCCTGCCTGTTCCCCGCAGCAGCCCTGGGAGCTCTTTGCTCTTCCCCTCCTCGCCCCTCTGGTGGCCAGCTCTGCTGAGGCCAGCTCAGCAGCAGTGTCCCCACCTGTCCACCCCGGGGCGTTGGGGCATGCGTTTGTACTCGTGAGCGTTTCACAAACCCAGTGCCAAAATCCTGCAGCCAAAAGGCTGCTTGGCCCCTTGCATGCAGGCAGACAGCAGTTCCCTCTAATAGGACGTCACGCTGAGGGCATGTTTCATGCAGCTGCCTGTTAGTGCCTCCTCCTAACTGCAGTTTTGTTTCTGCTAATTGTGCTCTGCTCCTTGCTGTGAGTGAGGCTGGAGTGCTCACACTCTCCTGTCTCAAAGGTCATGGGCAAGGAAAAGAGAACACTCCCAAGTTTCTCAGCTTTGAGTGGCTTCCTGGCAACCCAGGGCTTTCTCTGAGGTGTGCTGGCTGCTGATCCCACTGTGCACTGGCTGCCTTGCAGGTGTCTTTTGTAGTGTTTGCACTCTACCAAGCACTGTCTCTCTGTCTCAAGTTCATGCATTCTGCTTGAAGCATGAGCCAGTTCCTGTATCCGGTTCCTGTATAAGGTCATAGAATTTGAATGGTTTGGGTTAGAAGGGACCTTAAAGACCACCTAGTTCTAACCCACCATGGGCAGGGACACCTCCTACTAGACCACGTTGTTCAAGGCCCGATCCAACCTGGCTTTGAACACTTCCAGGCTTGGAGACTCCACAACTCCTCTGAGTGGGCATCCTCTCCTTTGCCTTACCACCCTCATGAAGAAGAATTTCTTCCAAAGGTGTAATCTCAATCAAGCTTCTTCCAGCTCAAAGCCATTGCCCCTCCTCCTGTCATTCCATGCCTTTGTAAAAAGTCCCTCTCCAGCTCTCCTGGAGGCCCCTTGGACCGACTGACATACACATGTACTTCCTACTTACCTCATCCTGTGCTTTTCCCATGTGTCTATGTGTGAATAGAAGAGTTCTCCTCACCTGTGCGGTCACCCCATCGCTTCCTACAACATTGTCTAAGGGAAGCAGGACCCAGGAATACCACCAGAGCAGCCAGTTAATGCTAGTGCAATGACATAGATTCATAGAATGGTGTGGGTTGGAAGGGACCTTCAAGAGAATCTAGTTCAAATTTCCTGCTGTGAGCAGGGACACCTTCCACTAGACTAGGTTGCTCCAGGCTGTATCCAACCTGGCCTTGCAACTTGTAGGGATGGATCACCTAGAGAAAGAGAGAAAAGAGTGAGAAACAAATCAAGGAAGAGCAGCCCAAGAATATTAGGAGGATGACCTGAGGCAGATATAACTCCCACATCTGTGGTTGCAATTCCATGGTAGGCTTCAGCAGGATTCTTGCACTGCCAGATAGGCAGTGACTGTGTGCCTTCTTCCACTTCTGTGGCTGCTGAGCAGAGGGGATTGCAGGAATAGTAGCTCCCTTGTGTAAAGACAAGAGGTGTGCAGGAACCCCACCAGAGCCAGGGATTGCACAGAGGAAACCCTTGAAGGCAGCAGTGCAAGAGGTTTGGGGGTTTTGTAAGCCATTATTTTGTATGTGTGTAATGTGTAAGTCATTAAGGTTGGAAAAGCCCTCTGAGATCATCAAGTCCACCCATCCAATACTACCGTGGCCATTAAACCATATCCCCAAGCGCTATGTCCACAACATTTCTTGAACACCTCCAGGGACAGTGACTCCACCACCTCCCTGGGCAGCCTGTGCCAATGTCTGACCACTCTTGCAGCAAAGACATTTTTTCCTAATTTCCAACCTAGCCTTCCCCTGATACAATTTCAGGTCATTTCCTCTCCTTCTATCACCTGATACTAGGAAGAAGAGACCAAGCCCCACCTCACTGCAACTTCCTTTCAAGGACTTGCAGAGGGCAGTGAGGTCTGCCCTCAGCCTCCTCTTCTCCACACTACACATCCCCAGTTGCTGCTCACCAGACCTGTTCTCCAGGCCCTTCACCAGCTTTGGTGCCCTTTTCAGGACCAGATCCAGCTCCTCAATGTCCTTCTTGTAGTGAAGGCCCCAAACCTGAACGCAGGACTCAAGGTGTGGCCTGGTGCTTACTCAAGACTGTTTTCTAGAGTATCCAAATGTAAAGTCCTGTGCAAATGCCCAGTGGGTGAAGTGGAGCATGCAATGCATACAACATGGTGCCTGCAAAAGAGGCCTTGCTTATGCCTTTCTGATGTTCCATCCCATTCCCCTCACATTGTCCTTCCTGTCCTTGCTTTATTTTTTTGTTCTTAGTGACTGCTGAATTAGATCTGTGGTAAAGTGGAGTAGTTGAGGAGCATCTGTGGGATTTGGTAGCAGAAGGCCAATTGCAACCCAGTTGAGTCTTTGGCCCCAAATCCCCTTACGGAAATTGCAAGTGGTTTGATGAGCTAAAACTGGGACAGCAGCGACAGAACCACTGGAGAGGGTGGATTCGTGGTTGCTCTGGGGCTTTGTGTGGTTGGAAGGGAAGAGCAGGGCTTCTGCCACAGCAAAGACAAAAACACTGTTCTGGCTTTGCTTTTCTTGTTCCAGGAGATGTGGCTATAGCAAGGCTAAACAAGACCCTGAAGAAGAAAAGATGCATTTTCATAATGGCCACAGTGAGTAGAGATCCAGCATGCTGGGGTGGTTTTGGCTCCCTGTGGTAATGAGAAATGCAACTGAGAGGAGTTCTTTTAAATACATCAATAAATAACTGTGTTGGTTTGCTGCTAATGCACAAAGGGGTGCTTGTTCTCTCATTCAGTAAGTGTTCACCTGCCCCTGCTCTAAGCCTCATGGAGAACTGAACTTTGGACCAGTCCTCAGGTGTCAGCAGCTCTCCACACCTGTATGTTTGGAGCAGATCTCTCTAGTGAACCACTGGGTTCTGTTCTTCTGGCTTTGCTGTGTGACCCCAGCTGTCATTAACTTTGCCTGGCTGGCCACAAAGATTCTGTTTTTTCTGTCCAGACTGCACATTGGAAATCCTTGCTCCCCTCCAGCCAGCCTTGAGGACCGAGCTCACAGCTGCTCTTTGTCTTGGATGTCTCTGCAGAAGTGTGAGGAATACTAGGAAGCTTTCAGAAATGTGTTAATGCCCTCATAGACAAAAACCCTCTGCAGGGGTGCTAGAAAATCCATCTTACGGCCACTGCCAGGCCTCCATTGGATCCAGAGCCACTGTTGGAAAAGCCTGCCTTTGTCAAGTGCTGTGGGATCTGGGGGTGGGTAGCAGTGAGGTGCTGCTTGAATAATAGAATGGCTGTGGTTGGAAAAGACTTCTAAGCTCATCCAGTCCAACCATTCTCTAACTCTGTCAAGGCTGCTGCTAAACCATGGCCCTCAGCACCGCATCTCTGCATCTCTGAAACACCTCCAGGGATGGGGATTCAACTTCCTCCAGGGAAAGCCTGTTCCAGGCTTTAAGAACTCTTTCAGTCAAGAAGCTTCTTCCAAGATCCAACATAAATGTCCTCGGGTGCAATCTGAGAACATTTGATCTGTTTCTATCACTTGTTCCTAGGGAGAAGAGACCAACCCCAAACTCATTCCCACCTCCTTTCAGGGAGCTGTAGAGAGCAATGAGGTCTCCCCTCAGCCTCCTCTTCTCTGGACTAGACAATCCCTTCTCACCAGTCCTGTTCTCTAGACCCTTCACCAGCTTTGTTGTCCTTCTCTGGACCTGCTCCAGCACCTCAATATTCTTGTAGTGAGGAGCCCAAAACTGAACCCGGGATTCAAGCTGTGGCCTCACTAGTGCTGAATACAGAGGGACAGTCACTTCCCTGGTTCTGCTGGTTGCACTGCTGCTAATCCAGGCCAGGGTGGAAAGGGATGGAGAAGGCAATCACATCTTCAGTGACACCCAAATTTCCATTACTGCAGTGTAATGAAGGCAGCAGGAAGCAAATCAATTAAGAGACACAGTATAATGTCCCTGTCTTGTTAGACTGATGAGTAGTTCTTGGTGGGAGTAGCCTTAATCATTGTCAAAACAAACTTAGAACAGGGATAATGAAAATACTTTTTCCTCTCTCAAGTCCTGGAGACAAAGCCTACTCTTATATATTTCCACTGGCACAACCCACAGGCTCCACAGATTGCATCGGGTTGGGAGGGACCCCCAGAGGTCAACCACCCTACAGGCAGCAGAGACATCTCCAACTGGACAGGCTGCTCAGGGACACAAGGAGTCTGATCTTGTATGTCTCCAGGGATGGGGCCTCAAGCACATCCCTGGACAGCCTCTTCCAGGATTTCACCAATCTCACTGTGCAGAACTTCCTCCTGATGTCCAAACTAAATCTCTCCTGCTCCAGTTTCAAACCACTGCCCCTCATTCTATCACCACAGGCTCTTCTAAAAAGTCCCTCTCTGGCCTTTCTCTAAGCTCCCTTCAGGTATGGAAATGCAGCCCTGGTGTCTCCCCAGAGTTCATTTACGTCTCAGTAGCTCATGCTGCAATAATGTGGCTGAGTGATTAACTGATCTATGACTGCTAGGGTATAATTTACTGCAGCTCTCCATCGCACTCCCCCTCCTTGGGTCCATCCAGCTGGCTTTGTAAACTGTTTCCTTAACATTTGGCTTTTTGTGCATTACCTCCTGCACCACCATTTCCAGATCTGGAAAGAGATCCTTTTGCACCACACAGAATCATAGAAACACAGAATGGTAGAGGTTGGAAGGGACCTCCAAGAATCATCCATTCCAACCCCTCTGCCAAAGCAGGATCACCTGGGGCAGGTCACACAGGAACACACCCAGGTGGGTCTTACAAGTGTCCAAAGGAGACTCCAGAACCTCTCTGGCCAGCCTGCTCCAGGGCTCCAGCATGCTCACTGTAAAGAAGCTTCTCCTGATGTTGAAGTGAAGCTAGACCCTGGCCCAGCCCACTGGGTAGTACCAAAAGGGTTTTCAGTTTTGTTGTTTGCTTTCCTAAATACAATTACTGGTGTCACACAAACTAAACGTCATTGTCTAAGGATGCTTCTCATCTGTTCGCACCAGAATAGCTTTCTCTGCTGCCCTGTTTCCTGGCAAAGTGGAGTGCAGGGCGCAGGAGTGTGTGTTGCCCATCTTCTGTCATGCCACATGCCTCTAACAGTCCTAATTTGTTTTTGCAGTTAAGCTGCCTGGAGTGAGGACCTATATTGATCCCCACACCTACGAGGACCCTAACCAAGCTGTCCATGAGTTTGCAAAGGAGATTGAAGCGTCCTGCATCACCATTGAGAGAGTTATTGGAGCTGGTATGGAAATGCAGCTCATCAGCATGGAGTGTTGGCTTTCCTAACCCTTCAGGGCTGTGAGATGTTTGTGCTGTTAGGTACCCTGCAAGGGATAGAATTGTGAATTCATAGATGCATAGAATGGTTTAGGTTGGAAGCGATATTGAAGATTGTTCAGTTCCAACCCGCATGGCAGGGACACTTTCCACTAGGACAGATTGCTCAAGGCCTTGAACACTTCCAGGGAGAGGGAATCCACCACCTCCTTGGGCAACCTGTTCCAGTGTCTCGCCGCCCTCACTGTCAAGAATTTGTTTCTAATATCCAGTCTAAATTAATCCTAGAATCCTAGAATGGTTTGGGTTGGAAATGGCCTCCAAAGCTCATCCGGTCCAACCTCACCTGCACTCATCAGGAACGTCCTCCACTAGATCAGGTTGCTCAGAGCCTTGTCCAGCCTCACCTTGAATGGAATGAGGCCTCAACTCCCTTCCCGGGCAACCTGTTGCAGTGTTCCAGCACCCTCATGGTGCAGAACTTGATCCTAACATCCAATCTCAATCTGCTCTTCTGTTATTTCAAACCATTGCCCTCATCCTGTCACTGCAGGCCTTTAGAAACAGTCTCCCTGCAGCCTTCTTGTAGCCCCCTTTCAGGTACTGGAAGGCTGCTGTTATTAAATCTTCCCTTCTTGAGCTTAAAACTGTTCCCTCTCATCCTATCGCCACAAGCCGGTAGTGATGGACAAAAACACGAGCTGAGGAAGCAGCCCTGTGGGACCTAGAGAAGAGCTCTTTACATCTGGGAAAATGATGCTTTTCTGCCTGTTTTTCTTGTGCTTAGGAATTGCTTAGCTTAGGGTAGGCTGGCTGTTTGAGATGGTTCACAGATTGCACTGGGTCAGAAAGGACCCTCAAAGGGTCATCTTATGCAGCCACTCTCCAGTCAGCAGGGATACCTCCACCTAGATCAGGCTGCCCAGAGCCACACTGAGCCTGATCTTGAGATGTTCAGCTTTCCACATGCGTCAGTGTTGGGCAGCCTTGCGCGCTTTTGGTCACCTATCTGTAGGAGCTGGGCTGCATTCTGTAGGTGGCTGTGTGCTGTGTGCCCTTGAGTTGCTGCCATCTCCTGCTGTCTCATTTTCCTCTGCAGGTGAATTTGGGGAGGTGTGCAGCGGGCGGCTGAAGCTGCAGGGGAAGCGAGAGTTCCCCGTAGCCATCAAAACCCTCAAGGTTGGCTACACGGAGAAACAGAGGCGAGATTTCTTGGGAGAGGCAAGCATCATGGGGCAGTTTGACCACCCCAACATCATCCACCTGGAAGGTGTCGTCACAAAAAGTAAGTACAAGCTGCTGGGGACTGCTGTCCTTGGGTGATGGGAGAGTTGGTTAGGGGAGGGAGACTTGAGGAATGAGACTAGGGGCTCAGGTTATGACAGTTATAGAATCATGGCATGGGCTTGGTTGGAAGGGAACTCTGAAGGTCATCTAGTCCAACATCCTCTGCAGGAAGCGAGGGCATCCTCACCTAGATCAGGTTGCCCACAGTCCTGTTGAGCCTCACCTTGAGTATCTCCAGTTGGGGCTCAGGCTGTGAGAGTTGGGGCTGTTCATCTTGGAGAGGAGGAGGCTCCAGGGAGACCTTAGAGCAGCCTTCCAGTACCCGAAGAGGATTACAGGAGAGACGGGGAGGGACTTTTGACAAGGACTTGTAGTGACGGGACAAGGGACAGTGGCTTTGAGCTGGAAGAGGGCAGATTGAGACTGGAGATTAGGAAGAAATTATTTCCATTGAGGTTGGTGAGACACTGGAACAGGTTGCCAAGGGAGGCTGTGGATGCCCCCTCCCTGGAATTGTTCAGGGCAGGTTGGATGAGGCCTTGAGCAACCTGGGCTAGAGAGAGGTGTCCCTGCCCATGGCAGGGCAGTTGGAACTAGATGATCTTTTAAGTCCCTTCCAACCCAAGCCATTCTATGAAACAACCTTTATGGCTCCCAAACTGCTGCTGTCTCGAAGTATTGTTTAGCTTCTACCCTTCAGTGGTTTAGTCATCATCCTACTGCAGATTCAGATCTTTAGGGCAAAATGTGCTTGCTGAATCATAATTCTACTTTGGAAGTAAATTAAGCTAAATTCAATTAGGCTGTTTTTAATTCTGAAGGAGAAGATCTGTGCTGGGGCTTCATATCATTTAACTACCCTACTTCAAATGCACACCTCAGTTAATTTAGATTAATTGCCTTCATTGTCCCTGTTCAGACAAGCCCTTGGCTATTTCTGCTTTGCAAAGGTAAGGACACTCCTGTTTCCATAGACTCACAGGATGGTTTTGTCTGGAAAAGCCCTTTCAGAGCATCCAGTCCAACCACACTCTGATTCTGCCAAGGCTGGGGCTAAACCATGGCCTGCAGCACCACATCTCTGCCTCTTTGAAACACCTCCAGGGATGGGGATTCAGCCACCTTTTTGGGCAGCCTGTGCCAGTCTTTGAGAACCCTTTCAGTGAAAGGAGCTTTTTTCACCCCTCTTATTGCCAGACCCCCAAGGCTTTCACATCCCTTTTGGTAGCACTGACAAGTGTGCACATTGCATTGCCACATTGATAGGAATGACATCTACACATGTTTTATGGCCCTGTGATGCCAGCAGGAGGAAGCTCTGCTGACAGGGAGAATCAACCCAGTGCTTCAGAAGACCTAAGGTTTCCTTTTCATTTACTTTGCTGAGAGCTGCTCTACTGGTGTCTTTATTTCCACGTGCTTGGATAGGGGGCTAATTTATTTCACAATGGCTGCCAGCCTGCAGCAGCTGGATAATGAAACACAAGTGCCAGAAATATGGTTTGCTTTTCATAGAATCACAGGATGGTTTGGGTTGGAAAGGGACCTCAAAGATCACCCAAACCCTCTGCCATGGGCGGGGACACCTCTCCTCCTCCCCTCCTCTCCCCAACTCTGCCCTCTCTTCTCCTGCCCTCTCCTCCAGCAATGAAAAAGCAGGACTCTGAAAGAGGTTCCCCACAGTGGTGGCATAATGAGATGCCAGTCTCTCTGCAGCACTGCCTTGAAGTGTCAGAAATAAGGGGCCCCATGCTACAGAGGAGGTTTAGTGGTTTCTAACAAAAAATTAAAAGGAAAACAGAGATATATCTGGAATTTCGTTTCCTCACCTATCCACTGACATGTCAGGGGAGCTTTAGGTCAGAGATGAGGAACAATTTCTTTCCTACAGAAGTGGTCAGGGATTGGAACAGGCTGCCCAGGGAGGTGGAGGAGTCACCATCCCTGGAGGCATTCAAGAAGTGTGTGGCCATGGCATTTTGGGATGTGGTTTAATGGCCATGGTGGTGCTGGGTTGATGGTTGGACTCTATGATCTTGGAGGTGTTTTCCAAGCCAAACAGCTCTATGATTCTGTGTTTGCCAATCTATAGTGAGGTTACCCAAACTCCTCAACTTTCTCCTTGATGCAGCCTGTGTTGTGTGCAGAGAGATGGTTGTCATCCTTAAAAAGATGGGGCTCATTATTATCTTTAGAACTCAGTGATGTACTTCCTGTCCCCGAGGTGCATCTCTCCTATCAAAAGCCACACTTCTGGCAAGCTTTGGCTCGAGTGGTAGCTATGGTACTTAACTGCAGAAGCAGTGCAGGTCCCCCTCACTGCAAAGGTAGTGTCTGCACAGCAGTCAGTGTTTTGATTGGCAAGTTCAGAGTTATCTTCATTATGCAGACAATTAAGCAGTAAATTAGGTAAATAGTTAAAATAAGGGGAAAGTGGGCAGATGAAAATCAATCTAAACGGCAGAACACGTGCCAAGCTGAGGAGCAGCTACCTTCACATGCACGTTCCACCACCTGGCAGCTCTCCTTGATCACGTCTACAAAAGACATCGGTAATGCTGCTCCCAGATAGTTGACAGCTCCTCTTCTGTGGGTGCTTGGTGCCAGGAAATTGATTTAAATAAAAAATAATTTACATGTTGTTCTAAGGTTTGATTGAATTTACAGGGGCTGGAGCGAGCCGCGTTAATTATTGCTGTGTCACTGTGGCAAGCTAGCGAGAAATTAGATCTAAAACCCGACCAAAAACTCCATATAATTAGCATCAAAATGAGTCAGCCATGAAAATTAATCAAATGTATTCAGAAAAAAACATGATTATCCTCGTCAACAATAGGAGACCAGGTCTCCTACTGAGAACTTTTAGTTTGATTTCCACCTTGTGCTCGTTCCACACTTAACGCGCCTTTGTGCTGTGGTATGGCACTCAGCACCACGTCTCTGCCTCTTGGAAACACCTCCAGGGATGGGGGTTCGATCACCGCCCTGGGCAGCCCGTGCCAGACTTTGACGACTCTTTCAGTCAAGAAGCTGCTTCTAATGTTCAAACTAAATCTCCCCTGGTGCAACTCGAGCCCATTTCCTTCCCTACTGTCACTTGTTGCTAGGGAGAAGAGTGCAATCTCCACTTCACTCCAGCCTCCTTTCAGGGAGCCGTAAAGAGTGAGAAGGTCTCCCATCAGACTCCTTTCTCCTGCTAAACAACTCCTTTTCTTCCTTCCAGATGTTCTTACAGGGGTAGTCTCATGGGGTAACTTGAATTACAAGGAATATAATTTCATCCTTTCCTGGTCTTGGTTTTGATGGCAACCAAGCTCAGGCATATACTTCAGATCACCCTACTGTTAATGGATTCATAGGCTTATAGAATGGTTTGGGCTGGAAGAGACCTTGAAGATTATCCAGCTCCAACCCCCATGCCATGGGCAGGGACACCTTACGCTAGACCAGGTTGCTGAAGGCCTTGTCCAGCGTGGCCTTGAACACCTCTGGGGAGGGGGGCATCCACAATTTTCTTGGGCAACCTGTTCCAGTATTGTAGCATACTGATGGTGCAGAACTTGTTTCTAACATCCAGTCTAAATCTCCCCTTCTGTCATTTCAAAACATTGTCCTCATCCTGTCACTGCAGTCCCTCTGCATCCTTCTTGTAGCCCACTTCAGGTACTGGAAGGCTGCTCTAAGGTTTTCCTGGAGCTTTCTCCAGGCTGGACAACCCCAGCTCTCCCAGCTTGTCCTCCTATCAGAGGTGCTCCAACCCCCTGATCATTTTTGTGCCTCTCCTCTGGACCCACTCTATCAGGTCCATGACCTTTCTGTGTTGAGGGCTCCAGAGATGGACACAGCACTCCAGGTGAGGTCTTACCAGAGCACAGAGGTTGTCTGGGTTCAACTTAGAACCTCTTCCTCAAACATCACCTAAACACTCTCAGGCTTGGTACCCTACCCGTAATACAGGATTACTTTTTTATCTCCTCCTCCTCAACTTCAGCTGGCCTCTATTTTGGCAAACCCTGTGGTCATCTCCTGGGACAGCAGCATCTCAGTGTAGATGTCCTCTTCCAGGGCTGTCTCTTGCCTTTCAGATGCCGTATGAAAAGACTTGTTTATTGCTCGTGGGTTTGAAGTAAATTGCTAACAAAGTTCTGCACTTTCCCTTTTCCAGGCAAACCAGTAATGATAGTGACTGAGTACATGGAGAATGGCTCTCTGGATACATTTTTAAAGGTAACACTCAGATCCCTCTGCCAGGGAAGCTTGGCTACTTTTGAGTTCTTTGCACGTGCTTAACGTCAATCCAAACGTTTGCTGGGTGCTGGTTCAGCTGTTGATGCTGTCTGAAGGCAGCAATAGCTCAGCTGTCTGTTTGACCTGTATTTATACAGCATCATGAGGGGCCTGGAGCATGCACTGGGAGGGGCCTGGGGCGTGCACTGGTACAAAGAGATAAGGATAAATTGGAGAAGACGATGGTTCTTTTAGAAGGCAATCCAAAGCACGGGAATGATGAACTGAACCTGCAAAATCTGATGTGTCTCAAGAGCACATCCACATTGCATCATGGCAAAGCTCAGACTTGTCAGAATCTTTCCAGGAAACCTAAGTGAAGGGAGAATAAGGGAAGAGGTTAGAAATCATACAACCATGGAATCATTTTGGTTGGGAAAGACCTCTCGTATCATCCAGTCCAACCATTTGCTAACCCTACCAACTCTGGTGCTAAACCATGGCCCTCAGCACCACATCTCTGCCTCTTTGAAACACCTCCAGGGATGCAGGAATTGAACCACCTCCTTGGGCAGGCTGTGACAATGACAGTCGAGAGTTTTCTTCTAAGATGCAACCTAAACCTCCCCTGGCACAATCTCAGGCCATTTCCTCTCCTATTACCTGATACTAGGGAGAAGAGGCCAACTCCACCTCATTGCACCTTCCTTTCAGGGAGTTGTAGACAGCAATGAGGTATCCTCTCAGCCTCCTCTTCAAACTAAAGAACATCAGTTCACAGGATCACAGGATGTCAGTGGTTGAAAAGGACCTTGAAATAAGATCATGCAGTCCAACCCCCCTACCAGAGCAGGGCCATAGAATCTAGCTCAGGTCACAGAGGAATGCAACCAGAGGGGCCTCGAGAGTCTCCAGGGAAGGAGAATTCACAACCTCTCCGTGGAGCTTGTTCCAGTACTCTGTGACCCTTACAGTAAAGAAGTTCCCCTTTGTTTTGAGGTGGAACCTCCTTTGCTGCAGCTTACATCCATTGCTCCTTGTCCTATCAGAGGGAGCAAGTGAGAAGACCCTGTCCCCCGGCTCCTGACACAGAAGCAGCTCCCTCAGCTGCTTCTCACTAGACCTATTCTCTAGACTCTTAATCAGCTTTGTTGCCCTTTTCTGGCCTGCTTCAGAACCTTGGTGTCCTTCTTGTAGTGAGGGCCCAAAACCGACCCCAGGACTCAGGGTGTGATGTCAGCAGTGCTGAGGACAGGGGCCCAATTGTTTCCCTAGTCCTGCTGATCATGCTAATGCAGTATGGAGAGGAACCTCTACTCCCAACTATTGACAGGTAGACCTGTACAGGAGGGATTTAGGAAGAAATTCTTTACAGTCAGTGTGGTGAGACACTGAAACAGATTGCCCAGGGAGGTTGATGATGCCCCCTTGCTGGAGGTGTTGAAGGCCAGGTTGGATGAGGCCTTGAGCAATCTGGTCTAATGGAAGGTGTCCCTGCCCATGGCAGTTGGGTTAGAACTGGATGATGTTGAAGGTTCCTTCCAACCTAAACGATTCTATGAATCAAGGATTTCTGCACAACTTGGTGCCATGTAGTTGGGTGGCTCAGAGCCATCCCACCTCAATCTCTTTACAGAGACGCCTCCGGGTGTTGACTCCCAGGCACAGGCGTCAGTCACACCAGTAGGATGCAGCTCACTCCTTGATCTCTAGTATCACGTTTCCATAACCTCCTCTCTCGACATCCCCATCCAAACAGTGCAACTCTGCAAAGCTTCAGAGCAGGAGGGTAATGAATGAATAATGTCCCTGGTCTCCTTACCTGGAGACTTGCCTTTGCACGTGGCCTCCTGCAGAGGCAGCGCTGCGGGTGCAGAGTGCCAGCTGAGCAGACGTCTGCTTCCCCCGCAGAAGAACGACGGGCAGTTCACCGTCATCCAGCTGGTGGGGATGCTGCGAGGCATCGCCTCGGGAATGAAGTACCTGTCCGACATGGGCTACGTGCACAGGGACCTGGCTGCCAGGAATATCCTCATCAACAGCAACTTAGTCTGCAAGGTGTCAGACTTCGGCCTCTCCAGAGTGCTAGAAGATGACCCCGAAGCGGCGTACACAACCAGGGTGAGTTCTGAGGTTGCTGAGCTAAGTGAGCTCACAGAATCTGTATTCCCTGCCACGTTTGGGTGTTCAGGCTCCTTAGCAAAGAGCTTTCTGCAAGTTCAGAACCTCTGAACACTGCACAAGGGGAGTTACAGAATCACAGAAATATTCCAGGTTGGAAAAGACCCTCAGGATCACCAAGTCCAACCTATAACCCTACTCTGCAAGGTGCACCCTGCACCATATCCCAAAGCACCACATCCAAATGACCTTTAAGCACATCCAGGGTTGGTGACTCAACCACCTCCTTGGGCAGTCCATTCCAATGCCTGACCACTCTTGCTGTGAAAAAATGTTTCCTAATGTCCAATCTAAACCTACCCAGTAGCAGCTTGAGGCCATTCCCTCTTGTTCTGTCACTATTTACCTGTGAGAAGAGAGCAGCACCACAGGTTTTATCAGCACCAGCTGGTTTTATCACCACCAGCTGTTTCATTTTGCCAATAGTAGTAACTTTGTAGTGGGGGTGGCCAAATAAGGCTGAACTTAAATTTGTAAGTTCACAGAACTAGAGTCATAAAATGGCTCAAGTTGGAAGGGACCTCAGAGATCATCTATTACAAATCCCCTGCCATGGACAGGGACATCTCTCAGCTAGACTTAGCTGCTCAAGGCCTCATCCAATCTATCTTTGAACACCTGCAGGGATGGTGACCCCACCTCCTCCCTGGGCAGCCTGTTCCAATGCCTGACCACTCTCGCAGCAAAGAAATTTTTCCTTATCTCCAATCTATATCTCCCCTGGCACAGTTTAAGCCCTTTTCCTCTCATCTTTGCTTGTGCACCCATGCAGAGATGTAAGCCACAGTCTTCTGGACACTTGGACCTTTTTAAAGCATGGGGCAGTGTGTAGTACCCCTTGCAAATGACACTGTTAAGGCTAATTTCCACCAGCCTGAGAAGGAGCAGCTCCAGCCTCAGTGCTCTGCCCCTATCTATCCTTGATCTATTCCTTGAAGGCATCTGCCTCAAGGCCCACATGACCTGTGGAGAACAGGTGGGCAGGAGCCCTGCTGGGCAGCACAGGCTCCAAGAGGGCCTCTGCTCGTTGTGACAGTGATTGGCATGCCTGGATGTGTCCTGTCAGTGTGTTAGTCCAAGAGCATTGTTTTACTGGTGACAGGAGCTCTCTGGGTTGCCTTCTCAGTTCCTGTGGAGATCTGGAAAGGGCCTTTCAGCTCTTGGCAGTTGCAGCCCCATGACAGGAGCTGGCCACAGCCGGAGCAGAGCCACCCTGCAGGCAGGAGGGCTCTTGGCCAGCCTTGCTGCAGCACGCTGCCATCTCCTAATTGGCACTGCTGAGGATCTGGCCTCTCACTTAAGGCATGTGCTGATCAGCCTGTGAAGAAATAATTCCTGGGAGAAGGGACTTTTTCCACTTTGCTTTGAAAATGGGTTCCAAATTCTGCCTTTTTTTTCCCCCAATAACAAACACTGTCAGGGCACTCAGGGAAACCTTCCAATATTTAGCTCAGCGGTGAGAGGAAAGGGACATCACAGTGAAATATATTCTGATACAAATCAAGGGAGACAACTCTTTGAAGCCAGTGAGAAAAGTATTCCTTCATCCAAACTCCCTTTTCCCTCCCCTCTTCCTTCTCAGAGCTGATCTGAAGTTTAATTTCTAAAATGGTAGAAAAGGGGAAAAAGGAAGAAGCAAGACAGCAAAGCAAATTTGACAGCTGTGGCATCATTTCCAGTCCCACAGAAGAAGCCAAATAGACTGGTCCTTACACCTCCAGATTTCTGTGCCTCCTCTGCAGAGCTCTCTGCAGGATCTATAGGCTGAGTGAGGAAGGACTTGGACAGGATTTAGAGCTGGGCCCAAGCCAACCTCATGAAGTTCAATGAGGCCAAGTGCGAGAGGCCCTGCACCTGGGTCAAGGCAATCCCAAGCACAAATCCAGGCTGGGTGAGGAGTGGCTCGAGAGCAGTCTGGAGGAGAAGGATCTGGGGTAACATCAGTGACAAACGCCCCATGAGCCAGCAATGGTCACTGGCAGCCCAGAAGGCAGCTGTGTGCTGGGCTGCATCCAAAGCTGTGAGAGCAACAGGACAGGGAGGGGATTCTGCCCTTCTGCTCTGCAGCAGCACTGCATCCAGTTCTGGTGCCCCTAGCACAAGAAGGACATGGCACTGCTGGAGCAGGTACAGAGGAGGCTGTGAAGATCATCAGAGGGTTGGAGAACCTGCCCTATAGGGACAGGCTGGGAGAGCTGGGGCTGTTCAGCCTGGAAATGAGAAGATTCCAGGAAGACCTTAAAGCAACCTTCCAGTGCCTGAAGGGGCTACAGGAGAGCTGGTGAGGGACTTTTGACAAGGGCTTATAGTGACGGGATGAGAGGCAATGGCTTTGAGTTGGAAGAGGGCAAATTGAGACCAGAGATTAGGAAGAAATTCTTTTGAGTGAGGATGGTGAGACACTGGAACAGATTGCCCAGGGGGACTGTGGAATCCCCTTCCCTGGAGGTGTTCAAGGCCAGGTTGGATAAGGACTTGGGCAACCTGGTCTAGCGGAATGTGTCCCTGCCCATATTCTATGAGGTGGAACTGGATGATTTTGAAGGTCCTTTCCAACCCAAACCTTCCTGCAAATCTGTGAATCAGAACTGCATTCAGTAAAAAAGGAACAGAAAAAGGAGTGTTACTTTTGCAGCAATTTGCATGAACCTTTCGTTAGATCAAAGCCTTCCTCAGTTTCAGAGCTGTCTGTGCCTCCCCCGCTCGCTCTCCAGGATGCAGGAAATGTATTCCCTTACCAATCCCTGCCACGTAATTGAGATGTTGATCCTACACACACCCCAGCATTCCAACAACAAACCTTCAGGACAGCCAATTAGTAGGCAGCCTACAAATGCTTATGGGCTGAGCTAATGTGGAAGGGGCCCCTGTGCTGTCAACTAGATTTACTTCAGAATCCGATGTCTCTTTCCAGACAGAAAATCCACAGCCTCACAGATTGCATTGGGTTGGAAGGGACCCTCAAAGGTCATCTTGTCCAACCCTCTGCACTCAGCAGGGACACCTCCAACTAGAGCAGGCTTTCCAGGGACACATCCAACCTGAGCTTGATTGTCTCCAGGGACAGGGCCTCAACCACATCCCTGGGCAACCTGTTCCAGTGTTTTACCACCCTCATTGTGCAGAACTTCCTCCTGTTGTCCAACCTAAACCTACCCTCCTTCAGTTTCAAACCATTGCCTCTTGACCTATCTCTAACAAACTCTTCTAAACGGTCACATCCTTATGTGCTCTTCAAAGGGTTGGTTTGTCCTCATTTCCACAGTGGTGAGACCCTGGCCCAGGTTGCGTAGGGAGGTGTTATATGCCCCATCCCTGGAAACATACCAGGAGAGGTTAGACAGGGCTCTGAGCAACCTTATCTACTTGAAGAACACACACTGATCATCTTTGTGACCTCCTCTGGACCCCCTCCAGCAGCTCCATATCTCTCATGTTGAGTGCTCCAGAACTGGATGCAGTGCTGCAGGTGGGGCCTCAGCAGAGCAGAGGGACAGAATTCCTTCCCTGTCCTGCTGCTTTCACAGCTTTGGATGCAGCCCAGCACACAGCTGCCTTCTGGGCTACCAGTGACCATTGCTGGCTCATGGGGCATTTGTCACCAATGTTACCCCAGAACCTTCTCCTCCAGACTGCTCTTGAGCCACTCCTTGCCCAGCCTGAATTTGTGCTTGGCATTGCCCTGACCCAGGTGCAGAACCTTGCACTTGGCCTTGTTGAACCTCATGAGGTTGGGTCCAGCTCTCAATCCTGTCCAAGTCCCTCTGGATGGATCCCTTCCCTCTAGTTTGTCAACCACATTACGCAACTTGATGTCCTCTCAGACTTGCAGAGGGCACCTCAGTCCCACTGCTCATGTCTCTTAACAGATGTCAAAGAGCACTGGTCCCAGTGCCAACCTGTGAAGGATGCAACTCATTGCTGGTCTCCATTTGGACACTGAGCCATTGACGACAGCTTTCTGAGTGCAGCAATCCAGCCAATTCCCTATCCAGCCAGAGGCCACCCCTCAAGTCTATGTTTTTCCAGTTTGGTGAACAGGATGCAGTGTTTGCCCAAACTGAGGTGTTTGTTCTTAAGTGCAGAAATTTTCATGAAAGAAGATGATGGGACATGAAAAGGGACAAATGGCTGGGCTGGAGCTGAGACCTCTCTGTATGAGGGAGTGATGCTTCACTCACATGACATGGGGGACACACACATGAGGTCACTTGAGTCTTCATCAAAAACCTTGCAGACTGATGCAGGAAGATAGTTCCTAAGGATTTAATGGAATTGCAGGGGGGTGACATATTAGGGACATGCCCCCTCCCTGGAGGTGTTCAGGGCCAGGTTGGACAGGGCCTTGTGCAGCCTGCTCTAGTGGGAGGTAGTTTCAAACCAGATGATCTTTAAAGGTCACTTCCAACCCAAACTCTTGTATGGTGTTCAAGAAAGGTGTGGACATGGCATTTTGGACCATGGTTTAATGGCCGTGGTTGTGTTAGGTCAATGGTTGGACACAATGATCTCAGGGGCCTTTCCAACCATCCTGCAATTCTCTGATTCTCTTCCCTCCTCCACAGTCTATTTTTGGATGTTATTTATGTTCTTTTTCCTTTTCTTTTCCTTCTAGGGAGGTAAGATCCCCATCCGATGGACAGCACCCGAAGCTATCGCCTTCCGCAAATTCACCTCGGCCAGCGACGTCTGGAGCTATGGCATTGTGATGTGGGAGGTGATGTCCTATGGAGAGAGACCCTACTGGGAGATGACAAACCAAGATGTAAGCATGTGGGGGAGCTGCTGCCTGAAGGGACTTGGGAGGACTTGGAGAATTTCTGCAGCCAGAGAGGCTTTTGAGGCTGTCTCAAATAACATCCTCATAGGTAGACTCAAGGACACTGGGTTAGATGAGTGCACCCTGAGGTGGGTTGGAAACTGGCTCAACATGGAGCTCAGAGGCTTGTGACCAGCAGTAGAGAGACCAGTTGGAAGCCTGTGGCTAGTGGTGCTCCACAGGGTTCAGTGCTGTCCAGTTTGGTTATATCTTCATCCATAACCTGGATGAGGGGATTGAATGGACCCTCAGCACCTTCGCTGATGGTTCCAAACTGTGGGGGTGGCTGACAGCCCACCAGGCCGTGCTGGCATCCATTGAGATCTGGACAGGCTGGGGAGCTGTGTGAAGGAGAACTTCATGAAGTTCAACAGGGACAAATGCAGAGTCCTGCAGCTGGGGAGGAACACCACCAGGCACCAGTACAGATCCTGCTGGAAAGCAGTTCCATGGAGAAAGACCTTGGAATCCTAGTGGATAGCAAGTTCTGCATGGGCCAGCAATGTGCTCTTGTGGCCAGGAGGACCAATGGCATCCTGGGGTGCATCCAGAAAAGTGTGTCCAGCAGGTATAGGAAGGTTTTCCTTCCTTTAGTCTGCCCTACTGAGGTCACATCTGAAATACTGTGTCCAGTTCTGGGCTCTCCACTTCAAGAGAGACAGGGATCTGCTGGAGAGAGTCCAGTGGTGAGCTAGGAGGATGATGAAGTGACTGGAACATCTGTCTGATGAGGAAAGGCTGAGAGACCTGAGGCTCCAGACTGGAACCTGGAGAAAAGGCTGAGAGGGGATCTGATGAATGTCTAGAAATATCTGAGGGGTGAATGTCAAGAAGAAGGGGGCAGGCTCTTCGCAGTGGTGTCCCATGATAGGACAAGGAACATCGGGTATGAGCTGGAACACAGGAGGTTCCACCTTAGCATGAGGAGAGGCTTCTTTGGTGTGAAGGTTCTGGAGCCCTGGGGGAGGCTGCCCAGTGATGTTGTGGAATGTCCATCTTTAGAGACATTCAAAACCCACCTTGATGTGTTCCTGTGTGACCTGCCCTGGGTGATCCTGCTCGGCAGGGGAGTTGGCCTGGATGATCTCTGGAGAGAGAGGTCTCCCAACCTCTAGCATTCTGTGATTCTGTGAGGCAAGGATGAGGGCAAGGTGGGGAGAGCCACTGTAGAAAACTTTGCCTCCCCCATGCCAGACACAATCCTCCCATTTGCTGGTCTGGTGTTTGCAGCAGCAGCAGCCCAGAACAGGCTGTGCACAGGGGGAAATGTGTCTGCACAGAGGCAAGCTGCTTCCCCCCTCCCCAGGCTCACGAAGCTTCACTAATGCTGTTAGAGCTGGAGCCTGTTCCTCCTCTGCTTAATGACCAAGAGCTGCCAGGGGATAGACGCTGATCAACTGGCAGCATTTCAACTGCATGTTCAAACCCCTGCAGAAACTCAGGAGAGCAATGACAGGGGCTTTGTTCTGCCTGCACAAAAGCCGGGTGATTTGATCTAGTGACAGCAGTCCTGAGAGCTGCCTCTTGATTGCTCTTCATTGCTGATCTCAGGGGCATCCTTTTGCTCTTCTGTGAAGATCTTGCAAGCCCGTGCCAACACGAGCTCTCATCTTTCTTTGTACAGCACCCTTAGAGTTGTGTCCCCTTGCTCCTGGGCACCAGTGTCTGCCTCAGCCACTCATCCCAAGGCTACCGTCTGTAGTGTAGATGCCTGTGGGAACACTGTCTCCCTCCTGACTACAGCTTTGATCCTAGAAGGAGTCAGGATCTCTCGACCCTACTCCAGAGCTTCCTTCTACCCTGAGCTCACCATGAACATCTGTCCTTGTCTGCAGGTGAAAAAAAAAGAAAAAGAAATTTAGGGTTGACAGATTTTCTAGGCCTCTCCTTTCTCTTCATGTCTCTGAGAATCACAACGTAAACTCATAGAATGGTTTGGTTTGGAAGGGACCTTCAAGATCATCTAGTTACAACTCCCCCTTAAATTAGTTTCTCCTCACGTTCATATGGAGCTTCTTATGTTCAAGTTTGTGCCTGTCACCTCTTGCCCTGTCACTGAGCAGCACTGAAAAGAGTTTGGCCCCATCTTCCTGACACCCACCCTTAGATATTTGTAAGGATTAATAAGATTCCCCCTCAGCCTCCTCGGGGGTTGTTCAACCTGGATAAAAGAAGACTCTGGGGAGACCTTAAAGCTGCCTTCCAATACCTGAAGGGATCCTCCAGGAAGAGGAACTTTTCATGAGGGTGTCTAGAGACAGGACAAGGGGAATGGTTTGAAGCTGAGGGAGAGCAGGGTTAGACTGGATCTTAGGAAGAAGTTCTTCAGTATGAGGGTGGTGAGAGTATGGAACAGGCTGCCCAGGGAGGTTGTTGATGCCCCCTCCCTGAGGGTGTTCAAGGCCAGGTTGCATGAACCTATAGGTAACCAAGTCAAGTTGAGAGGCACCCCTGGCCATGGCATGGATGTTGAACAAGATGATCTCTGAGGGTCCCTTCCAACCCAGTGCAATCTGTGACTCTGTGAATCTCTGAGGTCCCTTCCAGCCTAAGCCATTCTATGATTCTATGGCTATCAAACTCTACCAAGGCTGGTGCTAAACTGTGTCACTCAGCACCACATCTCTGCCTCTTTTCAACACCTCCAGGGATGGGGATTCAGCCACCTCCCTGGGCAGCCTGTTCCTGTCTTTAAGAATGCTTTCACTGAAAGCTTTTTTGCTCCTATTATTGCCAGACCCCAGAAGGCACCTTCAGAGGGTGTTTCAGCACCCCAGCTCCTCAGAGTGTTTTGCTACCATTTACCTTGGATGGCCAGAATGAAGAACATCCTGTAAATTGAGTTAACACTATTGATTGTGATGTTACTGCCAGGAATATCAAACATCCATAACCCCACTGCAGATGGAGTTCAGATATTCTGAGCTGGTGCCAGATGGTCTGCTCCTTGTCTCGCTCCTATTTTCTTCCTGCTACAGCTGGAGGATGATCCATTGTTGTTATAAATACAGACATGGACACAGCAAATTACCTGCTCCTGCCTGTGCCACACTGAGGCTTTTCCTTGTTTTGTTGGGTTTTTTTTACGGGGCAGCTGCAAATTTGAGCTGAAATTCATGATGTGAAGAACAGACAGTGCAGGTAGCATAGCCTGGTGAGGCTGGGGTTTTGATGCTGGGGGCAAAAGCCAGGCTGCATGGGCAAAAGATGAGGAGAGGGGATTCTGCCCCTGTGCTACACTCAGCTGAGACCTCACCTGCAGTGCTGTGTCCAGCCCAACACAAGAAGGATATGGAACTGTTGAAGCAGGTCCAGAGGAGCTGGGAGGATGATCAGAGGGTTGGAGAACCTCCATGGGCATGCTGAGAGAGTTGGGACTGTTCAGCTTGGAGAAGAGAAGGCTCCAGGGATACCTTAGAGCTGCTTTCCAGTACCTGAAAGGGGCAACAAAGGCATGGAGTGACAGGATGAGGGGTGATGGCTTCTGTGATGGTTTGGATGTTCCCCCACACACACTTTGGAAATCACCCAGACTAGACTCAGCCGACTCTGGAAATATGACTGAAGGTTATATTTACAGCTAGCATAATAGACAAGCAGATATTTACAGGATATACAGTTATAGACAGAAATAGACAAGGTAAAAAGGTAATACAGAAACAGAACAGCCCTCCCAGAAACCTGAGTCCCCAGGAGGGGCTCTCAACTGCCCCTTCACCTTCCCCCTACCCCTCTCAACCTTACCCCGGCCTCAAGGAAGAATGGAAGTTCAGCCAGGGGGGTTAGGCAGCAAAGTGGATTAGCCAAAAACATGGAGGGTGAGGTTAGAGAGTAAGATGGAGCTCAGCCAGCAGCCCAAGTGAGAGTGGTTATCTGTGTTTTTATTTCTTGTTCCTACACATCTCAGCAAGCCTATGAGCGAAGCAGACATCATTGTTTTCCTTCTCCAGCCTGTAATCTAGTTCTTCTCACCAAAACATTCTAGCTGGCTTCAAACTAGCACAGCTTCAAACTGGAAGAAGCTACATTTAGATTGGACATTAGGAAGAGATTCTTCCCCATAAGCATGGTGAGGCACTGGAACAGGTTGCCCAGAGAAGTTGTGGAGGCTCCAAGCCAGGGAGTATTGAAAGCCAGCCTGGATGGGGCCTTGAGCAGATTGGTGTAGTAAGAGGTGTCCCTGCCTATGGCTGGGGGGTTGTAACTAGATGATCTTTAAGGTCTCTTTCAACCCAAACCTGAAACTCTTCCACTTAGCAAAAAGCCCTGTGGTGGGAGACAGCTTTAAAGTCATCCATGGAGTCCTGAATTTGGGAGCCTTCTGAAATGCAGCAGCAGGCTGACGTGGCTCTTACTGTACTCCTCATCTAGGGACTGAAGATCCAGAAAACCACTTCCATGCTGACCACAGACACTGCCTAGAATGAAAAGCATCTGAGCAGATCCTCAGGACTCCCAAGAGTGAAATGCTGTGGTTTTCCACACAGCAAATAACTGCTTCCAGCTCCTTTTAGTCAGGGAGTCTTGGGAGGAGAGGGTGTGAAGATGTGCTGCCGGGACTCTCTTGGCACAGGCACATCCCCATGTGGCTTGAAACTCAAACTGCCTTCCCCTGCAAATTTTAATGGTTCAAAATGGGAACTGCTGAGCTGGGTGCCCTGATGCAAATTTGCCTCAGACAAGTTGGTTCCTTCAGTTCTGCCCTGTTTATTACTTTCTGCTTTTCAAGAACTCCTTGGAGTTCTGGTGGACAAGAAGTTACCCATGGCATGGTAATGTGCCATTCTGGCCAAGAGGGCAAACAGCAGCCTGAGGTGCATCAAGAAGTGTGTCCAGCAGGTCCAGGGAGGTTCTCCTTCCCTTGCACTCTGCCCTTGTGAGGCCAGATCTAGAGTATTCTGTCTAGTTCTGGGCTTTCTAGTTCCAGAGGGACAGGGAAATACTGGGGAGAGTCCAATGGAGGATATGAGGATGATGAAGAGACCAGAACATCTGTCTGATGAGGAAAAGCTGAGAGACCTGAGGCTGTTTAGCCTGGAGTGGAGAAGGCTGAGAGGGGATCTGATCAATGTTGACAACTATCTGAAGAGTGGGTGTCCACCTCTCCCCTATGTCTGAGCGAGAAAATCAGCTCAAACGGCCACAGTGGGTGTCAAGAGGCAGGGGCCAGGCTCTTCTCGGTTGTGTCCTGTGATAGGACAAGGGGCAAAGGACTCAAACTAGAACCCAGGGAGCTCCATTTCAACTTAAGGAGAAACTTCTTTGGTGTGAGAGTGCTGGAGCCCTGGAGCAGGCTGCCCAGAGAGCTTGTGGAGTCTCCTTCTCTGGACACTTTCAGGACTGGGTTCATCCCTGTGTTTCCTGCCCTGCAGGGGTGATCTTGCTTTGGCAGGGGCTTGGACTGGATGATCTGTGGAGGTCCCTTCCAACCACTAGCATTCCATGATTCTAAGAGGGCAGGCAGCACGTTAGCATGCTACTCATTTTGGATATAGCCCCAAGGATGGTTTTAATTTGGAAGCAGTGCCAGAACCCTCCCTTGGTATTAATTTCCATCCTCTTGGGCTGACATTTCCAATTCCTGGCGGAAATGTGGCCACGCCAAGGAGCGCCAGGCCCCAGACAGTACTGAATGATATATGAGCTGGTTCTTCTGCTTCTGCCTTGAAGCCATCCATCAATTAGAGTTCAGAGGCCCTTCTGAAGTGCAGGCAGGCTTTGATTACTGTAGTACAAATTTGTGGTCTAGCACATGCCTTTTCATTTAAATAGCAACCAACTTCTGAATAAACAAAACCAGTGAGCTGGGAGAAGATGCCATAAACTCCTGTAGACCACTTTTTGTAGGCTTAGGAGTTTCCTGCTCTCTATATTCACTTAAACGTAAGGAAAACTGACTTGCTGTGAGAGTGCTGGAGCCCTGGAGCAGGCTGCCCAGAGAGGCTCTCAAGTCTCCTTTTCTGGAGACTTTAAAAACACACCTGAATGCATTCCTGGACAACCTGATCTAGGTGTCCTTGCTTTAGCAGTGGCATTGGATCTCCAGAGGCCACCTCCAACCCCCACCATTCTGTGACAACCTACAGACCTCAGCTGAGCTTTAAGTGCAAGATGGTTGCAGCAGTGCCTTAGCTGGCTGGCATCATTTTGCAGTGTCCAAAAATCCATTTATTAAACCCATCCTCGTACTCTACTCTGCCCTGGTGAGACCACATCTAGAGTACTGTGTCCAGTTCTGGGCTCACCAGTTCAAGAAGGACAGGGACTTCCTGGACAGAGTATGGAAGAGGTCAATAAAGATGCAGAGGGGATGGAACCATCTTTGTGATGAGGAAAGACTGTGACAGTTGGGGCTTTTTAGTCTGGAGAAGAGCAGCATGACGGGGGATCTCATCAATGCTGATCAATACTTAAAGGGTGGGAGTCAGGAGGATGGAGCCAGGCTTTGTTCACTGGTGCCCAGTGACAGGACAAGGGGTAACAGGCACAGACTGGAACATCAGAAGTTCCATCTAAAGGTGAAGGGGAACTTCTTTAATTTAAGGGTGGTGGAGACCTGGAGCAGGCTTCCCAGAGAAGTGGTGGAGTCTGCATCTCTGGAGACATTCAGAACCTACCTGGATGCGTTCTTGTGTGACCTTCTTGAGGTGACCCTGCCTCCAAAGGACCTCCAAAGGTCCTTTCCAACCCTCATCATTCTGTGCTAACCTGAGGACCTCAACTGAGCTTTGATTAGGTGCTGGCTGGCAGCCTGGTCTCCCCTGGTTGCAGCAGTGTCTTGGCTGGCTGGAGTCATTTGGCAGCACCACAACTTTGTTTATTCAACCCAACCTGTAGAAACTACAAGAGGCAGTGGAGCTTTACTTGCTTTGCCTCTTGTGTGCCGAGCTGGGGGGTGGTGAGATCTTCTTGCTGGTCCCAAAGCTCTCTGCTGAAGCCAGCTTACATTTGGAAAAAGCTGAATGGAACGTGAGCAAGCCACTAGGATGCTGCTTTGTGCCCTGCAGGTGATTAAAGCTGTGGAGGAAGGCTACCGCCTGCCGAGTCCCATGGACTGCCCTGCCGCTCTCTACCAGCTGATGCTCGACTGCTGGCAGAAGGACCGCAACAGCCGGCCCAAGTTCGACGACATCGTCAGCATGCTGGACAAGCTCATCCGGAACCCCAGCAGCCTGAAGACCTTGGTGAATGCATCCAGCAGGTACACACTGGGGCCACAGACTGCCTGCCAAGTCAGACCCGTTCCTGAATAACCCACCCCTCGAGGGGAATTGCTGCTTGTTATTTAGCCCATGCACATCCATGAGTGGGTGTTCCGCTGGCTTCCCTATGTCATGGAATCAGAGAAGCATAGAATTGTGTGGCTTGGAAAAGCCCCCTAAGATCACCCAGTCCAACCATCAACCCAGTACCACCATGGCCATTAAACCATGTCCCAGACTGCCATGTCCACACCTTTCTTGAACACCTCCAGGGATGGTGACCCCACCATCTCCCTGGGCAGCCCGTTCCAATCCCTGACCACTCTTGCACCAAAGAATTTTTTCTTAATCGCCAACCTAAACCTCCCCTGGCACAATTTCAGGCCATTTCCTCTCCTATCACTTGATACTAGGGAGAAGAGATCAACCCCCACCTCACTGTGCAACGTCTCCTCAGGGAGCTGTAGAGAGCAATGAGATCTCCCCTCAGCCTCTTCTTCTCCACACTAAACAACCCTCATCTGCTCCTCACCAGACCTGTTCTGCAGACCCTTTACCAGCTTTGTAGCCCTTCTCTGGACCTGCTCTAGTCCCTCAATGTCCTTCTTGGAGTGAGAGACCCAAAACTGAATCAGGACTTCAAGTGTGGCCTCACCAGTGCACAGTACAGGGGCTTTAGTATTTTTGTGAGACCTAGTGTTGGGGTCTCCACTGTAAACACAAAAGTAGTGTTTTAGAGCCATCTGTGCTGCTAGTCACTCAGTCCCTGTAAGATCATGAAGGACAGAAGAATAGAAATCATCACTGCTCCACTGATGGCAGTGGAGGACAAGCTGAGGAAGGACTAGATGGCCTTTGAAGGTCACTTCCAACCCAAACCATTTTGTGATTCTATAGTCCATAATTAACACTGAAGTAGGCCCTTTGGGGGAAATGATTCTCAGAGGAGTCAAAACAAGGCACTTTGTTTTCCGTGGACAGAGCTGAAGGGGTGTAAGCTGAAGTCAGACTGGTGCTGTTGACCAAAGCAAAAAGGTACATTTAGACTGGAGATTAGGAAGAAATTCTTTCCAGTGAGGGTGGTGAGACACTGGAACAGGTTGCCCAAGGAGGCTGTGGATGGCTCCTCTCTGAAGGTGTTCAGGGCCAGGCTGGATGAAGCCTTGAGCAACTTGGTCTAGTGGAAGTTGTCCCTGCCCATGGCAGGCGTTCGGAACTGGATGATCTTTAAAGTCCCTTCCATACCAAACCATTCTGTGGTTCTGTGATCTTCACACCTTCCAAATGAGTGTTGCACAGCCTCGTGTGGTCATCTCACCCCACCTTGCAGTGGGACCTCCCATCCCTGTGCTGCCCTGTCCTTGTGCAGAAAGATCAGGCTCAGCTGGTTTTCAAACAGATCTGACTCCTCAGCACTATTTTCCATGCCTCATTTGCCACCTGAAGAACAACAAATGATTCCTGTTAGCAATCAGATGTAATGTCAGTCCAAGCAAACCTGCGGGAGAAGGTTGATGATAGCATGAAATATGGGATGGTTCTCTTTTATTTTCAGCTCAGAAGCTTCATTTTCCAGACTTGTTATCTGGTGGTTTGTGCACTCTTTCACAGCTTCAGATTGCACTGGCTTGGGGACCCTCAAAGGTCATCTTATCCAAACCCCCCTGCAGGCAGCAACGACCCCTCCAACAACAGCAGGCTGCCCAGGGCCACATTGAGTCTAATCTTGAATGTCTCCAGGGATGAAGCCTCAATCACATTCCTGGGCAACCTGTTCCAGTATTTCACAACCCTCATCATGCAGAACTTCCTTCTGAGGTCCAGCCTAAACCTACCTTGCTCCACTTTCAAACCACTGCCCTTCCTATTGCCACAGTCTCTCCCCAGCCTTCCTGTAGGTCATTCCAAAGCCTTCTCTTTTTCGTGCTGAACAATTCCCCCATCTTCATAGCAGAGGTGCTCCAGTCTGCTGCTCATCTTTATGGCCTCCTCTGGACCCTCTCCAGCAGGTCCATGTCTCCCTTGAGTTGGGGGCCCCACAGCTGGACACAGCACTGCAGGTGAGGCCTCAGCAGAGCAGAGAAGCAGAATCACCTCTCTCCATCTGCTGGCCACGATGCAGCCCAGGCTGCCATTGGCCTTCTGGGCTGCCAGTGCCCACTGCTGGCTCATGTCCAGCTTCTCACCCACCAGCATCCCCAAGTCCTTTTTCTGCAGGGCTGCTCTCAATCTGATCACCCTCCAGTCTGGATTGATATAGAGGGATACCCTGCCCTACGTGCTGGAGCTTGCACTTTGCCTTGTTGAGCCTCATGAGAGTCTAGAGAAAGGAGAAAAAAGCAGGGAGCAAGCCATTTCCTCGAGCTGCTGAGCACTTTGCTGATGTTTTATTCTGCTAACAGATCCAGGCAATTCAGAGCTGCTGTGGCTATTTTGCATATGGATGGAGCAGCTGAGCAGACAGGCTTTGGGACAGTGTTTCTAAGCCTCATGGATTGCCCTGCACAGAGCACAGTAATTCTAAAGGAGTCATAATTTGAGTGCAGAGCAGCTGTAAAGGATGGGGGGGCTCTGTCTAATGTGTTCTTTATGGAAATTCTCATTAATGCAAATAAGGGAGAAAGTCACTCGCTGCATTACAGCCTCTGCATAGCAGTAGGTGCCTCCTGACATCAGTGATGGAAAATCCACTTCTTATTATGATTACTTAGGAGTTTTGAATTTCTCATGTGTATAAAATGTTATGGGAAGCCATTATGTGCTGGGTACTGGAAGTATTCACATTTTATTGGGCCCTTCAGCCTTGCCATTAAATAAACAAATAATCCTAATGTGCTCATAAAACATATGAAGATTCCTGAAGTGCTACAGAATCATAGATTCATTGAATGGTTTGGGTTGGAAGGGACCTTAAAGATCGTCTAGTTTCAACTGCTCTGCCATGGGCAGGGACACCTTCCACTAGACCAGGTTGCTCAAGGCCTCATCCAACATGGCCTTCTTCAACACCTCCAGGGAAGGGACATCCATAGCCTCCCTGGGCAGCCTGTTCCAGTATCTCAACACTCTCACTGGAATGAATTTCATCCTAATCTCCAGTCTCAACCTCTCGTCTTCCAGATCAAAGCCACTGCCCCTCATCCTGTCACTACAAGCCCTTGTCAAAAGTCCCTCCCCAGCTCTCCTGTAGCCCCCATCAGGTACTGGAAGGCTGCTGTAAGGTCTCCCTGGAGCCCTCTCTTCTCCAGGCTGAACAGCCTTAACTCTCTCAGTATCTCCCCATAGGGGAGGTTCTCCAGCCCTCTGACCCTATTTGTGGCCTGCTCTGGACCATTCCAGCACTTCAGTGCTCTCAATGCAGTAGGAAGTCTTTCAGATGTGATCCTTACCAGCAGAAGCTGACCTAGAAAACGGGTGGGGGGTAGTTAACCTGTGGAAATAGTCTTTATGCAAGGCTTATGTGTGCTGCATGGCTTACAAAGCGAGGGACAGGCCTGGTTTCTTTCCTTGTGCTGACCTTGCACAGGCCCCCTTTGCTCTTTGCACATCATTAGTAGGGTGGTGGACCTGTCTGCGGTGCGCGTTGCTTTGTGCCAGGCACTGCAGTGGTGTTTCTGCTGTGCTGAAGGGTTACTGTTTCCCTGAGCTCCTGCTTCCGTGCGTGGCATCATCGAGCAGGTAGCAACTGAGGCTGCAAGGGCTTGAGCCAGGGTGTGGGAACTGGACTCTGCCTCTGCTTTCCAGGATGGAGTCTTTGGAGCATTGCTGCTCTCTGCAGGGCTCTCTGGATGCAGCCCACACAGGAGAAAAGAAGAAGAAACAAAAAAAGCCATCAGTGCCCTCATGCAGTCCAGAAGGCAGCTGTGGGCTGGGCTGCAGCAGCAGCACCGTGCCCAGCAGGGCAAGAGAGGAGACTCTGCCCTTTCTCTGCTCAGCTGAGACCACACCTCCAATGCTGCATCCAGTTCTGGTGTCCCCAGCATAAGAAGGACACAGAGCTGTTGGAGTGAGTCCAGAGGAGGCCACAAAGATGATTCAAGGGCTGGAGCACCTCTGCTATGAGGACAGGCTGAGGGAACTGGGGTTGTTCAGCCTGGAGAAGAGAAGACTCTGGGGGGACCTTAGAGTTGCTTTCCAGTACCTGAAGGGATCCTACAGGAAGGCTGCAGAGGGACTTTTCCTAAGGATGTCCAGAGACAGGACAAGGGGAATGGTTTGAAGCTGAGTGACAGCAGGGTTAGACTGGATCTTAGGATGAAATTCTTCATCAAGTCTAGGTGAGAGGCATCCCTGCCCATGGCAGGGAGTTTGGAACAAAGATCCCTGAGGTCCCTTCCTACCTGAGCTATTCTGTAACTCTGATTTGTAATCCCCATCCAGCTGGCTCCTGACATGTTGACAACAGCCTGACATTGATGGCCTCTGCTGGGAAATGCAATTTGGGCTCTGGACTGCCCTCAGTTAATTAGGAGCTTTAAAAGAGGAGGTGGAAAACAAGGCAGGAGAAGTGAAACCAAAGGCTATGCAGTTACAGTGACTGGGGACCCTGATGGAAGAGGAGCCTGATTATGGGTGAGAGGTAACGGGAACACACAGTAGTCCTCTTCTGCTTGCAGTAAGGACCAGAAACGCCAGGAGCTAGTTCAAAAATGAGTAAAGTTACAAGTGAAGTGGTAGAGAATCATAGAATAGTAGGGGTTGGAAGAGACATCCAGAGATCCTCCAGTTCAGCCCCCCTGCTAGAGTAGGATCACCTAGGGCAAGTCACACAGGAACACATCCAGATGGATCTTGAAAGCCTCCAGAGAAGGAAACTCCAGAACCTCTCTGGGCAGCCTGCTCCAGGGCTCCAGCAGCTTCACAGCAAAGAAGTTCCTCGTGTTGAGCTGGAGCCTCCTGTGTTCCAGCTCGTACACAATGCTCCTTGTCCTCTCCAGGACACCACTGAAAATAGCCTGGCCCATTCTTACTGACTCCTACCCCTCAGATATTTACAGACATAGATAATGTCCCCTCTCAGGCTGCTCCTGTGGAGACTAAACAGCCCCAGGTCTGAGTCTTTCCTTGTAGCAGAGATATTCAAGTTCCCCACCAAGCCTCCAGGGGGCTTTAGGCTGCAGCAGTCAGTGAAAACAGTGAGAGAATCATCTCTGCCTTCTAAAAATGTGGGCCACTGAGTCCCATCGCGTGCACCTTGATACCTTCTGTGTCTCTGCTTGCCTTTAGGGTGTCCAATCTGCTGGTAGAGCACAGCCCAGTGGGAAGCAGTGCCTACAGGTCAGTGGGGGAGTGGCTGGAAGCCATCAAAATGGGCCGGTACACCGAGATCTTCATGGAGAACGGATACAGTTCCATGGACGCTGTGGCTCAGGTGACCCTAGAGTGAGTAGTGCCTGGATCATTTTCACCTGGTTGGTTGGAATTGCAGAGTGCAGGAAGACAAACCGTGCAAAAAGTACGGAGGGGTGAGGTTGCAGAAGGGGAAACCGTGGCCCTGTGTTTGCAGTCAGCAGTTTCTCTTCTAGCTTCTGTATTGGTGACAATAAAGAGCAGGCAAGACTAAAACCTAGGGTCACTGCATGGGCAGCCAGAACTTTGGCTCCTCCACCTGTAGAAATTCATGCTTGAGCTTGGATAATTGTCAGGCCATCGTCTCTGTCTAAGAGCAGTTGATTATTTGGGGTTGCCAACAAGTAAAAGAAGCCCTCACCCTACTGCTGCATGTGTAGGATCTGGAGTCCCCACGGAGTTATACTGGCTGGACACCAGATCAGCTGGGAACCCAACCAAGTATCAAGCCCAGCAAGGCCTGGAAGTATCATTCAACGTGAACAGAAATAAGCATAGGTACAGCTGATGCCAGCAGAAGAGCAGCAGCAAACCCACAGAGCCCTAGGGGACAGACTTCCTATCTGAGAGTCTTCTTTCTGAAGGTGCCCTTGGCTGTTCGCACATGCCTGTGGCTGCAGTTGGGATGACAGCACTCAGGTGACTTGGTATAGGCCTTGGGGACTGCTGATCTGTTCTGCTCCACCTTTCATTTCCTGCCTTGCTCATGTAATTATGTTCTTTTGCCACCTACTCCGAGTTGCCTCAAGCCTGCCTTTCTAGCTGGGTTAGTCAGAGCTTGGTTTCCTGCAGGCATTAGAGCGGGTGATGCTTTGGAGAAGACTGTGGCTCCTCCAACCACACATGGATCAGCAGTGCAGGTACAGAGCTGGTGCTCAGCATTAGGGATGAAGCAAGAGAAATCCCCCCAGAACTGCAGTGTTTCTCACCCTCTGCACCTGCTGCAGGTTAGGGACATCTCCATGGAGTTCAGTTTTGTGTTACATGCATGAAGGGAGTCCAGGAGTGTTACCTGCTCTCACTCAGGTTTTATTTGCTCCAGTCACACCACCAATATTTGCCCCTTACACCTGGGCTCATCCAGTCTGTCTTCAGACATTGTCATGAAAACCCGGAGCTAGGGATTCAGTCCTCTCTGGCAGCTGTCAAGGTAGTTAGGGTGCATGAATTCCCACCTAGAGGCTTTCTTGAGTGCCTGAGACCCTGACAGGTGATCTCCCAGAGAGGTCCTGCAATGATATGCCATGTTACTTTGGCTTTTGAGGACTCCATGGTTCCTCACCCACTCTGATATTGCAGTGCCCAGAAACACCAGGCTTCAGGGCTCTGTTTAGACCAGTGATGTGAGACTCCATCTTGAATATGGTGTCTAGTTCTGGCATCCTCAGCATACGAAGGACACGGAACTCTTAGAGAGAGTCCAGAGGAGGCCACAAAGGTGATCCAAGGGCTGGAGCACCTCTGCTGTGAGAACAGGCTGAGGGAGCTGGGGTTGTTCAGCCTGGAGAAGACTCTGGGGGAACCTTGGAGCTGCTTGCCAATACCTGAAGGGATCCTACAGGAAGGCTGCAGGGGGACTTTTCCTAAGGGTGTCTAGAGACAGGAGAAGGGGGAATGGTTTGAAGCTGAGGGAGAGCAGAGTTAGACTCGATCTTTGGCAGAAGTTCTTCAGTATGAGGATGGTGAGACTCTGGAATAGGCTGCCCAGAGAGGTTGTGGATGTTTTCTCCCTGGAGGTGCCCAAGGCCAGGCTAGATGAGGCCTCTAGTGGAAAGGTGTCCCTGCCCATAGCAGGGAGGGTTGGAGTAAGTGATCTCTGAGGTCCTTTGCAGCCTGAGCCATTCTGTGATTCTCTGAATGTAAAGAATTCCTAAAATCTACTGGGGGCAAAAAATTGCTAGTGCTGCAGGAGGGGTTGGACATCGTGCTGATGGGACACCCAACTTGTGGCCCTAGTTGAGCTGCTAGACTGGGGGTTCCTTTTAATTCCCCCAACTTTGGCACCCGTAGCAAAATCCTGCTCATCACTCCGTTGCCTTCAAACTGAATGGCTTCATGTGTTTATTGCAGGCAAGAGTAGTGTTAGGGAGTGGATTTTGGAAGGAAAAGAGTTGAAAAAAGCTAAAACCAGTGAATATTTGCCCCAGGTTAGTGAATATTGCCCCAGGGCAGTAAATATTTGCCCCAAATCAGTGAATATTGCCCAAGGTCTGTAAATATTTGCCCAAGTCAGTGAATATTTGCCCCAGGTCAATGCATATTGCCCCTAGTCAGTGAATTTTGCCCCAGGTCGGTGAATATTTGACCCAGGTCAGTGAATATTGCCCCAGCTCTGTGAACTTCTGCCCCAGGTCAGTGAATATTGCCCCAGCTCTGTGAAATTCTGCCCCAAGTCAGTGAATATTTTCCCAAGTCAGTAAACATTGCTCTGAATCAGTGAATATTGGCCCCAGGTCAGTGCATATTGCCTCTAGTCAATGAATTTTTGCCCCAGGTCAGTGAATATTTGCCCCAGGTCAATGAATATTGCCCCAGGTCTATGAACTTCTGCCCCAAGTCAGTGAATATTTTCCCAAGTCAGTAAACATTGCTCTGAATCAGTGAATATTGGCCCCAGGTCAGTGCATATTGCCCCTAGTCAGTGAATATTTGCCCCTAACCAGTGAATATTTGCCCCAAGCTGTGCCTGCTTTCGTGAAAGTCCTGCAGAAAATGTGTGTGTCCCAACAAAGACAACAAAGAGTGATGTCTACATTTAGCTCTAATTCTTGCAAAGGGACAAATCACCCTGTGAAAAGTGGAGCCTCACCCTCCACCTCCTCTTTCCAACTGGGTATCAGACTTGAAGGCAACCCTTCCAGTGGATCAGACCTGCTCTTTAAACTTGTGGACCACCCAGCGACCTCTGAGTGTGTCTGGAGCTCTTTCAATCCCCTGCAAGAATAACCTTCCCAGGACAATCCTGCAGAATAGCTAGATCCATCACATGAGGTCCAGTCTGGGCCTGGGCTGGACCACTTCCTAACCGTGCCAACTTACCCCCCCCTTGGAAAGCTCTGTACTCACTGAATCTCAGGACCCCCTGCTGTTTGTTCTTAGATGAAGAGCTCTGGATATTTGTAATACTCTGTGCTGTGTTGCTTTGCATTGTACTTCCTTTTTCCTTTCCTCTTCCTTCTAAAATAAAGTAATTTATTTATCGGAAGCTGACACTGGATGAAGAGCAGTTTAAGAGTTCACCTGCTCTGGAGGCTTATTCTTGAACCTGAAAGCTCAGTCCTCAGATTGGGATCCTCTCTCTGCTGCTCAACAAACCAATTCTTAAAGAGTCAAGTAGGGTGGGAATAAGGACTGAGAGCAGATGAACTCTTAACAAATATTTTTTACCAAGTCCTCATTTTATGCAGAAGTCCCTAGCAAGGGAATTCCTCTCTCTTTGGCATCTTCTGAAGGTCTTTTGGGGTCGTTCTTCTCCTTTCCCCTCACCCAAACTGACAACTAACTCTGTGAGTAGTCCCAGTCTGCACGGGCAGTTGTAGAGTTCCACCATGTGAAGAAGAGTGGTGAGATCTGACCTGGATGGGAGCTGAAATACAAACGCTCTGTGGTAGGTTGGTGGCTGCCAGCCCTGGAGGTCTTTCAGGACCCTGACTCTTTTGCTTGCATGACTGGTGAGGGTGGGGGCTGTGTTTTATGTGGCAATCCAGTCTGAGTCTACACTGTGTGTGACAAACTGGTCCATGGTGTGTAAGTAGCTCTGTTTGTAAATAAAATGTTTTAAATCTACTCCTTGCAACCTGGAGACCCTGAATTCAACCCTTGTGAGTGGAGGAGGCTGCAGGGAAGAGGGGCATGCCTGGTTGTCCCTGGCACGTTGAAGCTGGGCTGTCACACGAGGTGGTAAGGCAGCAGAACACTGTGGCTGTGCACAGGATCTTTGGGGAGAGCCTATGCCAATTTTCCCCTTTACTTCCTTGACTTCTGGTCAGCTTACATCAGCCTCCTAGCTCCATCTTGGCAAATAACAGCCCTAGCTGCTTCCACCCTGAGCCCTGGCTGAATGAAAGAGAAGGGAAAAGGGGAGACTTCTCCCTGAATTGAGAAGCAAAAGGTGTTTATTGCCAGAGAGGGGTCAAGTGTTCTGAAGCAGGGAGACAGCACATGGCTGCACATAACTGCAGGAGACCCCCTGTGCTGCTGCCACAGCCATGCACACTAAACCCAGCACTGGGTGGGGAGGTCACTTACATGGCAAGGTGCAGCCTGGATCCTGTTCATGGGTGTCTTTCCCCCACCACCCCGGGTCTTAGATGAGCCTTTTCTTGCAGGGAACTGCAAAAATTGAAGAATCTCAGCATGGCAGGAATTGCAAGGGACCTCCAGAGATCATCCAGTCCAACCCCCTGCTAAAGCAGCCTTACCTAGATCAGATTGCACAGGAATGTGTCCAGGTGTGTTTTGAAATTCTCAGTGAAGGAGACTCCACAACCTGCTCCAGGGCATCCTCAAAGTGAAGAAGTTTTATTCTTAAGTTCAAGTGGAACCTTCTGGGCTCTAGTTTGTGCCTGTTGCCCCTTGTCCTGTCGCTGGGCACCACTGCAAATAGCCAGGACCTATGCTCTTGACCTTCACCTTTTAGATATTGCTCAGCACTGAGAAAATCTCCTCTCAGTAACGTTTCTGTCTGATTTCTTCTACCTTGCAAAGCCTCTGTGGAGCTAAGCCCAGTGATGCAACCAGTTGGCTGCAGTGACAGGAGCCAGGCAGTGGTTTTGCAGCCCTTTGTCACAGAGGTTGATTTATTCTGGGTTTGTTGGGGGGGGTGTTGTACCTGCTTTGGCTTCTGCCTCGTGGCTCCTTAAGTCCTTCAGGGCTGGATGTGTGGGACAATGTGCTTCAGGTCTTGGAAAATGGAACTTAAAGCTCCTGCATTCCCTGGGAGGGCTCTGGGAGGTTTTCTTGCTGCTTTTTGCAATGTGAAGGGTGGCTTTGGAATAAAGCTGCTGATGGCATACCAGGTGAGCATCCAGGAGCTCCTGTCTTCTGCTCTGTCTGTGGAGGTGAAAGACCCCCCCATGGTAGAGTTTTGTCCTCCTCTTTGAGCAGTCCCTGTGCTTTTGGCTGGCAGCTCCACGTTGGAGAGGATTTCATATTAAAAAAAGAAATAATAGACTGGATCCCCTGGTGAGCAGCTAATGGATTGAAACCAGAAACTCCTTTTTCTTCCTGCTCTCTTGTAAATCAATGAGCTGCTCCTCCAGGATATTGAGTTGAGGGGCTACTCAGAGGGAGAAAAGAGCTGTGGAGTGAGAAGGGGAGTTTTTATTAGCCTGATGGAGCTGTGTGTGATGCCTTTCTTGTGGTTTCAGGCTATTATATATTTTTTTTGGTAGATGTAACATGTAAGAGTATCAGAAATGATCCACCTGGGCAAAATCCATGGTGCTGGATTTTCCAAACAGCTCAGCTTGCACTTTTCAATATCTGGAGAAAAGAGGAAAAAAAAAAGGCAGCTGAATTTTCAGGAAGAAAATACCAGCAGAGCTGCACTCAGCAGGGGGAAGATGGATGTTGGCTCTTCTGAAAATTAGGTCCTGTGCTAGGTTGGGGTTTTGGGGTTGTTGTCTGGTTTTATCTTTGGTGTGAACTTCCAGCTGTGCTGTGTACATAAAATAAATTGCATGTAACAACAGCAGCACCACATTTGCTGTCATTATTAAGGTGGCTTGCTGCAGTAGTTTCACAATTCAGTGGAAGCAGAAATGGAAGTGCGTGTGTTCCCCCAGAGGAGGTAGCCACCAGCTGCAGCAGCCAGGTAAGGAGCATTGCTGCTGTGTCCAGATGACCTCTCTTGCTCCGTGCCCCTTCTGCTGTGACTTCCTCTCTGATGAGGTACCTCAGTGTAAAAAAGGATGATGAGGAAATGAAGGGTTCAGCCTGGGGCAGAAAGTCTGCTCTTTTCCAAATCAAAGGGCCGAAAAGGTGACAGCAGATCCACCAGTTGACGTTAACCTATCAACCTGGGCTCAGGATTGCTTTTTATTCAAAAGAGTGTGGGGTTTGGGCAGGGGTGGTTGGCTCTATTCATACAGCAGACTCTGTGCAGAACATGAAGCTGCTGAGGGAGTTGCACCTCCACGAGACATCGTGGGAAATCTTACATGAACCTCACATCATCACGTTCAGTAAGGCAAAGCGCAGGGTCCTGCACCTGGGTCAGGGCATCCCTTGATATCAGTCCAGGCTGGGGCATGATGAGATTAAGAGCAACCCTGCCGAGAAAGACTTGAGAGTGCTGGTAGGTGAGAAGCTGGACATGAGCTAGCAATGGGCACTGGCAGCCCAGAAGGCCAATGGCAGCCTAGGCTGCATCCAAAACAGTGTAGGCAGCAGATGGAGAGAGGTGATCCTACCCCTCTGCTCTGCTCACTCACAGTGCAGTGTCCAGCTGCAGGGACACCAGCACAACAGAGACATGGAACTGATGGAGCCATTTCACAGGAGGAACACAAAGATGATCAGAGCGCTGGAGCACCTCAGCAATGGGGACAGGCTGAGTGAGCTTAGATTGTTCAGTCTAGAGAAGAGAAGGCTCCAGGAAGACCTTAGAGTTGCATTTCAATATCTGAAGGGCACCTACAGGAAGTCTGGGGAGAGACTGTTCCAAAGGGCCTGTGGTGATAGGATGAGGGGCAGCGGTTTGAAACCGCAGCAGGATGGACATCAGAAGGAAGTTCTGCACAATGAGAATGGTGAAACACTGGAACAGGCTGCTCAGGGATGTGGTTGAGGCCCCATCCCTGGAGACATTCAAGATACCTTACAGTGTGTCCCTAGGCAGCCTGATCTCCTTGGAGTTGTCCCTGCTGAGTGCAGGGGGATTGGACAAGGTGACTTTTGAGTGTCCCTTCCCACTGGATGTAATCTGTGAGCCTGTGAAAGTGTTTTGGTGGTCACTGCACCTGTCTACCTGCAGGCCAGTGTGCAGCCCTGCTGTGAGCGGAGGCCAGGTTTCCAGCATGTGTCAGGCGACGGTTGGGCTCCTGGGTGTTGCTGATGATCCTCACCCTTGCACGCGCCGCCCTCAGCAGGGTGATTTCCAAAAAGCAGCTCTGTGCTCGAAGAGGCCACGTCCTGCTGGCTTGCGGTGGAGAGCTTACTCCTAAAGGTGTGCAGAGAGGGCAGCAGAAGCTCTGTGCTTGGTGTGTGTGTTGGTGAGCCCTCAGAGTCCTACTTTGAACACAACCTTTATTCAGTGCAGCCTGGAGGTGCAAAGTGAGGGGGATGATGTTTCTCTCGTGGGAAGTCTTCAGACCACACACAATGTCTCTAAGTCAGGTGTTGAGTCTAAGTCCTTCTCTAACGGTCTGTGTGTCTTGTGTTGCAAACATGAATGCATCTGTCTTGATGTTTCTTTTGAGCTTTTATTCTTCCAATGTCTTTGTGAACTCGTCCCTTAGTAGGAAATCTCTGCAGTTCTGTTCTGCCACAGCCCATGGCCTGACCTGCCTTTAGATCACCCAGGGTCCTACCCTACAGTCTCCGAGGGATGATTTGCACTATCCTGTCTTTGGATGGGATAGATTGTCTCCTATCACCATGATCCTTGGTGATTACCTCCATCTATACAGCTCTGTTTTCAAGGGCTGAGCTTCTGAGGAAGCAACCTTTCCTCTTAATCCTGCATTTCACAGAAGTTGCCTCAATTCACAGCTTTCTGTCATGGCAGCCCAGTAGACAGACTCAACACAAATGCCTCAGGCTCAGAAAATTCGCCTCTCCAAAAACACCCAAACAAAACCAAATGTGGGTTTGCAGGAAGATTTGCAAAGACCTAGAGGGAATATTGCCAGTTCTTATTGACTTGAGGGGGTCATCAGGGTGGTGGCCTGTGCTGGAGGCCTTTCTCTAGGAGCTGGCTCTAGAACTGCTTTTTGTGTGGCTTTTGACTTTGCCTAGTCCAAAGAGGAAGGAAGCGTGAATTGACTTCCACTACTCATATCTGAGATCAGCCAGCCTCTCCCAGGAGAAGAGAACTGCAACACAGCCTTTCTTAGGTGACTTTTTCTCTTGGAAGCAGGACTTACCACACCTAGCAGAGTCCTTGGCCAAAGGTGATGCTGACACGTTGCTGTCCAGCTTTTCTCCTTGGCCAGCGATCTCAGTCAGATCCTGTCACCTCTCTGAGATGGTGTCAAGCATTAAGGAAAAAAAAACACATATATGGGGGAAATTAAATGTCATAGATTTGTAGAATGGCTCAGGTTGGAAGGGACCTTAGAGATCATCTACTCCAACCTCCCCCGCCATGGGCAGCGATGCCTCTCAACTAGACTCTGACTGCTCAGAGCTTCATCCAACCTGACCTTTAACACCCCCAGGGAGGAGGCATCCATAATCTCCCTGGGCAACCTCTTCCAGAGTCTCACCACCCTCATGCTGAAGAACTTCTTCCTCAGATCCAGTCTCACCCTGCTCTCCCTCAGCTTCAAACCATTCCCCCTTGCCCTGTCTCTAGACACCCTTATAACCAGCCCCTCTCAGCCCTCCTGGGAGCTGGCAGTGGTCAGAGGTAGGCGCTGGCAGCGGCAGCAGAGCCAGCAGTGGTGTGCGTGGGAGCGTCTGCCTGAGCAGGCCCTGCAACCAACATCTGCTTTCTCCCACAGGGATTTGAGGCGGCTGGGAGTGACACTTGTTGGTCACCAGAAGAAGATAATGAGCAGCCTTCAAGAGATGAAGGTCCAGTTGGTGAATGGGATGGTGCCATTGTAACTGGGTTTTAAAGTCACTTCCTCAAAGTGGGTGGGTCCTGCACTTTGTACACTAGCCCTCAGATTTATTTTGACTAAAAAAAACAAAAGAAGAGAAAAAAAAAGAGAGAGAGTGAGAGAAAGGGAAAGTCAGTGCTTTCTACAACTGAAAGACCTTGCCTTCTGCTCCAGTGTTGGTAAAGCAGTGTTTGACTTCCAAAAAAAGTTTTCCTTTTCTTCTTCTTTGTGTCCTCATTTTCCTGAAGTTGATGTAAGATGCATGGAACATGGAAACGAATCTGCCGTCACGTGAGGTGAACCCATCTCTTAAGCTTCAGCCAGGACAACCAGAAGCCTCCCCACCACAAGCTGGGAGATACCTGTATCAAGAGGGAAAGAGAGCTATAAATATGCCTAGCAGCTTTCCATCCCGAGTCGCAGCAGCGCACAGTCGTGCTTCCAAGGACTGCCTTGAGCAGAGGAGTTTTGTGGCCATCCACCCAGCGAGCTCCCTAAAAGCTGCAGTTTGCTGGAGTTGCAGCTTGGAGTTGTAGGTGTCTCCAGGAGTGTCTTGAAGAGCAATATTGATTAGAGTATTTCTCCATAGAGATGTTGTTTTGTAAATGTAAAGAAAAGGATGGGGGGGTGGGGGGGTGGAGGGAAGGAAACCAATAATAAATGCTGTTACACAGCATGAAGTTCCAGAGGCTGGCTGCTGTACAAACATGTTGCTCGCTCTGTGGTGGCAAAGCCAACACAGGGTGTATATTTTGGGGGTTGGGCTTTTTTTTTTTTCGGTTGGTTGGGTTTGATTTGTCTGGGGGTTTTTTGCCCCCTTCCCCCCTCCATGTGTTCCCAAGTTTGTTTGCTCTTCTGGGAGGACATTCGTGCAGAAGATGTATACACTGTACAGTTTGCTACACATCAAGTACAAGACCTGGGCTCTTTCCTTGGTTTGGCCTTTTTTTTCCCTGCCCCTTTCTCTTTGGTTTGTCTCTCTTTTCTGTTACTGCTCTGTCATTTTGGGGGGGGGGGTTGGGGGTTTGGAGGTTTTTTGGTTTGGTTTGGTTTTTTTGCTGCTGTTTGCTTTAGGCAACATCTGAAGCCTCCAAGAGGTTTGGTTCCATGGATCAGGTAGAATCATAGAATTGCTTCAGCTGGAAGAGGCCTATAAGCCTCCTCCCTGGAAGTGTTCAAGGCCAAGCTGGATAAGGCCTTGAGCAACCTGGTGGGAGGTGTCCCTGCCCACAGCAAGGAGGTTGGAACTGGATGATCTTTAAGGTCCCTTCCCACCTAAACCATTGTATGAATCACCAAGTCCAACCCTCAACCCAACATCACCATGGCCACTAAACCACGTCCCCGAATGCCACATCCACACATTTCTTAAACACCTCCAGAGAGGCTGACTCCACCACCTCCCTGGGAAGACAGCACAGACATGTTAAAACATGGCAACTTCTCCTCTGGGTGGGAGATGCTAGAAAGTAACCAATCCACCCACACAGCCACTGGGAGGGGGGACCTGCCTCCAGCATCTCATCAGAGCTAGAGGCAGGGCTAACTGCAAAGCTATAGATCATAGAGGCCCTGTCACAACATAGAATCATAGAATGGTTAGGGTTGGAAGGGGCCTCCAAAGGGCATCCAGTCCAATCCAACTGCAGTCAGCAGGGATAATCTCTGCTAGAGCAGGTTGCTGAGACCCTTGTCCAGCCTCACCTTGAATACATGCAGAAATGAGGCCTCAACTCCCTCCCTGAGCAGGCTGTTCCACACAGGTCTGTGGGTTAAATGGAAGATGTGAAGTGCCCCAGATCAGGAGTGCAGCGAAGGTTTGCTCCTTTGAAATCCATACCTTTAATTTCTGCTTCTTTTCTCATTAGCCTGGTTTGAGACCATCACCACCACAGGGGGATTTTCTCACTTCCTCAGATGCATGTAGACCATTTTCATAGGTGGCTTTTGTCCTAGAAGGAGTCTGCTTAATTAAAAGATGTTGCCCCTGACGTCCTTCCCACCATGGACTGGGGACACTCAGAAGAAGAGAAATAAAACACTCGGTTCTCAGTGGCTTCCAGTGACAACGTGGCATCAATTTCCACATATATGAGTCCTGCTCAAAGACAGCGTGGGATTGCCTCCTGCAACTGGAAACAAGACATAGACCTGCTGGAATAAGTCCAGAGCAGGGCCACAAGGATGATCCAAGGGCTGAAGCACCTCTGCTATGAGGATAGGCTAAGGGAGATGGGTTTGTTCAGCCTGGAGAAGAGAAGACTCTGGGGAGGACCTTAGAGCTGCCTTCTCATACCTGAATGGAACCTACAGGAAAGCTGCAGAGGGACTTTTCATGAGGGTGTCTAGAGACAGGACAAGGGGAATGGTTTGAAGCTGAGGGAGAGCAGGGTGAGACTGGATATTAAGAAGAAGTTCTTCAGTATGAGGGTGGTGAAAGTCTGGAATAAGCTGCCCAGGGAGGTTGTGGATGCCTCCTCCCTGAGGGTGTTCAGGGCCAGGCTGAAGGAGGCCTTGAGCAGCCAAGTCCAGTTGAGAGGCATCCCTGCCCATGCCATGGAGGTTGCAATAGATGATCTCTGATGTCTGTTTCAACCTGAGCCTGTGATGGCTTCTGTGATTCACAGCTTGAGCTTTCTCTTTGTGAAGGGTTTGGTGAGGATAAGGATTTAAAACTGACTCAGCAGATGGCAGGTATTTGCTGGTTTTGTAGATACATTGCTGCCTTAGAGCCTGGGAAGCATCTTGTAGCTTACTTCCTTTCTGGTAATGTCAACACTTTGGCTTCCTCCACTCCTTGTGCTACAAAGCCAAGCTGAAGGAGCTCATCCAGTGCCAAAAGTGTGTCCTTCACACCTTTCAGAAGCAGGTGTTGAATGTCAGCTCTTGCAGAGGTCTTTATTCCATTTGCCCCAAGCCTTTGGATGAGATTTGGCACAAAGAATGGGCTCTAAAGAGAAAGGGAAAGGTGTAGGAGAAGGTTGTGTTGGGTTTTTGTCCTTAGCAGCAGGGCTGTCTTCATTTCAGCAGGGCAGTATTTGGCTGTTCTGAAATGACCTCCTCCTCTGCCAGCTTCTTCCAAACTCCTTGGCAATGTGGAGAAATGGGAGGGAGAGGAGGCACAGTGAGGTCTGACCGTGTGGTTTCTCATCCTGTTGGTTAGTACTGACACTCCCTGGACCACAAAAGGTGGGGAGGAATCAAGACATCACAATTTCAGCTGCACGAGAAGAGATTTGTCATCCAATAAGTAAGATCATTAGAGCTGTCAGCACAACGGCTTGGGATTGTTTGTGCCTCCCTGCCTGCCACACTGGGCAAAAGACTGCCTAGGAAAATAGGAACAACTCCTTTTGTCAGCAGGAACCCTTGGGTTGCCACCCACACCCACCAGCTGCAGCCAAAGACAGGCTAGGAGCAAAGATGCTGCACTTTCTGCCCCTCATCTCTGCTGGGAGAGTTGGGTTTGGTCCTTTTCCATGGGGTTACAACAGCAACGACCCTCCTCTCCTTTTTTTTTTCAGCATTTGTGGGATTTTAAAGGCATCTGACCTATGGCTGGGATGCATAGCAGGTGCTGGAGCAACCTCCAAAAAGGATGAAGTAGTGGAAAGCAAAGTGTTCTGAAGGCAGACCGCGTTTGTAAATAGAGCACCTCCTCTCAGTTCCTCCAATAAACAACTAAAGACCCTTTTCTACTTATTCCAAGAGCTGTTATTGCCACAGGGCTCTGTGTAACAGGCCTTGTCTCCCAGCTAAAACTGAAATAAAATGGGCTAGGGTCCAGAAGTTAACAGCATCTATGCCTACAAGCAAATTCCAGAGACAAGGGAGAGGGGGAACTGCAAATATTTTGGGTGGGATTGAGGCACCCTCAATAAGTGTGCAGATGATATCAAGCTGAGTGGTGTGGTTGATAAGACTGAAGGATGGGATGGGGCCATCCAGAGGGACCTGGACAGGCTGGAGAGGTGAGCTGAGGAGTATCTCATGAGGTTCAATAGGGCAAAGTGCAAGGTCTGCACCTAGGTTGGGGCAATCCTCAGTATCAGTCCAGGCTGGGGGATGATGAAGTTAAGAACAGTTCTGCAGAGAAGGACTTGGGAGTGCCAGTTGGGGAGAAGCTGGACATAAGCCAGTTCTAGAGATGCTCAAGGTCAGGCTGGGCAAGGCTCTGAGCAACCTGATCTAATACAGGATGTCCCTGCTGACTGCAGGGGAATTGGACTGGATGACCTTTGGAGGTCACTTCCAAACCATTTTATGCTTCTAGGATCTATCTTGGGGTGCAGCAGAAGGAGGTGACAGTGCTCTTTTACAGGTTATTCTGCTCTGTAAGCACTGTGGCTACATTTCCTGCTTTTGATCAGTCCAAGGGCTTTGCTTTCCCAGCCTGCTGCAGCAGGTCTAAGGAATATTCAGGTTGAGATTTGTTTTTTCTTTTTTTTCTGGTATATTTTGCTGCTAATTGTGAGGCAGGTATTCCAAAAGATCTAGGAGAGAAAAAGGCTTTTCATTCTGCAAGAAGGAGGTTTTGCCAGGCATGACCTGTGTAGATGGAGCCCTTTGGTTGTGTAGCTGCCATCTAGAAAATAAAAACAACAAAAAAAATGACCTGTGTGTAAAAAGGAATAGCTGACTGAAAAAAAAAAATCACTTTAAAATCATAGAATCAACCAGGTTGGAAGAGACCTCCAAGATCATCCAGCCCAGCCTAGCACCCAGCCCTATCCAGTCATCTAGACCATGGCACTAAGTGCCTCATCCAGTCTTTGCTTGAACACCTCCAGAGACAGTGACTCCACCACTTCCCTGTGCAGCCCATTCAATGGCAAATCATTCTCTCTGGGAAGAACTTCCTCCTAACATTTCTTTTGTCCTCCTGTGTTAACAGAAAGAACCAAAAAGTGAAGGGAAATTTTTTGAGGGGTATGAAAATGAAGGTGAAGTCTTTGAGAATATGAAAATGAAGATAAATGTTTGTAGGGTATGAAAATGAAGGTAAATTTGGGGGGTATGAAAATGAAGGTAATTGTTTTTCAAGGGCTATAAGAATGAAGATTTTGTTTGTTTTTGGAAGGTATGAAAGTGAAGATAAGTTCTTGGGGGGAGGTGGGCTATGAAAATGAAGGGTAATTTGGGGGGGGGATGTGAAAATGAAGGTAATTTGTTTTTATTCAGTGTTGAAGATAGCTCAGAAGGTCTCAGCGATGACAGAACTGTGACTGCATGGATGGCTGTGATCCTAACATTAGTTGTTAAGGCAGATTTAGGATACACCAGCAGTAGACCCGTGCTTGGTTCTTAAGCCTTTATTGCAGTGGCTTAGGGCAGGTAAGGCAGGAGCTTGGTGCTGCTTGGTTTAACTCCTAGGAGACTGTAGCCTGGCTGTATTTATTCCTCCCTTTCCACCTCCCTCCCTCTCACACCTCCTCAGATGCTCTCTGTGCATTTTGTTTGTGTACATGGCTGGGGAGTTTTGTTTGCTTTCTTTTTGTTTTTCTTTGGGTCTGTAGTGCAAGATGCTGAAATTTTCTATTTTTTCATAACAATAAAGCCCTTTGACTAAGGGTGACATCCATTTGTGGATCACACACACCCTCCTCAGCCTTCCACAAAGCCTCAGGATTTTCCCCTTGGAAAGGAAAGAAATTATTTTTCTTTTGTCTTTTTCTCACCTGTAAATGCAGACTTTGGTGCTGATCTTGTGCTCCCTGAGGGACAGAGGGGCCTCTGGGACAAGGAAGAATTGGGGCAACCCTTGATATCAATCCAGGCTGGGGCATGCTGAGATTAAGAGCAGCCTTGCAGAGGACTTGGGGGTGCTGGTGGATGAGAAGCTGGACAGGAGCCAGCAATGGGCACTGGCAGCCCAGAAGGCCAATGGCAGCCTGGGCTGCATCCAAAGCAGTGTGGCCAGCAGATGGAGAGAGGTGATTCTGCCCCTCTGCTATGGTCTGCTGAGGCCTCACCTGCAGTGCTGTGTCTAGCCGTGGGGCCCCCAACACAGGAAGGACATGGACCTGCTGAAAAGGGTCTAGGAGAGGCCAGGAAGATGATCAGGGGGCTGGAGCACCTCTGCTATGGGGACAGGCTGGGACAGTTGGGGCTGTTCATTATGGAGAAGAGAAGGCTCCAGGGAGCCCTCAGGGCTGCATTTCAATATCTGAAGAGGATACAGGAAGGCTGGGGAGGGACTGTTCAGAAGAGCCTGTGGTGACAGGATGAGGGGCAGTGGTTTGAAACTGGAGCAGGGGGGATTTAGGTTGGACATCAGGAGGAAGTTCTACACAATGAGAGTGGTGAAACACTGGAACAGGTTGCCTAGGGATGTCGTTGAGGTCCAGTCCCTGGTGACATTCAAGAACATGCTTGATGTGTCCTTGTGCAGCCTGATCTAGTCGGAGGTGTCACTGCTGCCTGTAGGATATTGGACAAGATGACCTTGGAGGTCCCTTCCAACCCAATACAATCTGTGACTCTGTAGACCCCGTGTGAAGGCATCCTGCCTTGTTGTGGGCTGTTCCATCTCTCCTGGTTTTATTGGGGGGGAGAAGAACAATCTACTTTCCATTCTGATTTGTGGGGCAAGGCACCTGTCAAACCCACCAAGCCTTGGAGCAGCCCCTGGCCATACCATTCCCCATCCCTCAGAATTGCCAGGATTTGGTGATTTGTTCTTATTATTTTCTTCCCCCCCAAGAACTGAACTTCTTCCCTGACATGTTTGCGGGGGGGACACTCTAGCAGACCCATGGCCAGCCAGACTGCATGCCACCACATCTCCAATTCCATTCTGCCTTTTCCCATGGATTCAGAGGCAACTTCATACTGCAAAGGAGTGGCTGGCCAGCCTTGGAGAGAGGAGAGAAAAGCCATGAGTGGGAAAGGCTGAAAGATGAGGGGAGAAAAGCTCAGCCTGTGTAGAGGCAGTAGTGGGCTGCCAGCATCATCTGGCTCCCATGAGATGACTACTGTTGGACGACAAAGGGGAGACACAAGGATGCTGATTCTCACTATGGCATAGAAGCTTGTGGAGTCTCTAGGGACTATGAAGAGAGATTGAGAAATGTGGAGCTGTTTAGCCTGGAGAAGACTGAGAGGAGATCTTATCAATGTGTACAAATATCTGAGAGGTGGGTGTGAAGTGGCTGGGGCCAATCTCTTTTTGCTGGCCAGCAGCAATAAGACAAGGAGCAACAGCTACAAATTGGAACATAGAAGGTTTCAGCTCAACACGAGAGGAAACTTCTTTACAGTGAGGATGACAGCACTGGAACAGGCTGCCCAGAGAGGCTGTGGAGTCTCCTTCTCTGGAGACTTTCAAAACCTGAGCAAACTACCCTGGGTAGATCCTGCCTCGGCAGGGAGGTTGGACTGAATGATCTCTGGAGGTCCCTTCCAACTTCTAAAGTTCTGTGACTCTATGACTTTCAAGACCCATCTGGATGCATTTCTCTGTGACCCTGCTCCTACAGGGGGGTTGGATTCAACGATCTCCAGAGGTCCCTTCCAACCCCTACCATTCTGTGAGTCTGAGTTCCCTGAAGCTGTGGCAGATTCTGGGTTGTATAGAATCACAGACTGGTTTCTGTTGGAGAAGACCTTTAAGATCATTGCACCCCACCATTATTTCACTCTACCAATCCTGCTGATGAGTAACTGTAGGTGAAGCAACCTCCACCCTCCACCCATCCATTTTACCAAGCACGTACAACGTATGCCCTTCTCCAGACCTCGAGGTCCAGCTTCCTCCTGATGCTGGCAAAGATGAATTGCCAAAGAATCAGGCCATGCTGCTTTGGCTGCTTCTTAATGCACTTGAGGGTGACTTTCAACGGGCCCTGTTGACTTGAATAAATCTATCTCGTTCTTGCATCTTTTCTGCTCACTATTCCCTCTCAGTGGAAGCAGCCTGTCACAGGGTGTGCATTCCGCCCTGCTCATGCAGTCCAGCCCATGAAAAATACATGAAGAGTCCCTCGCCCTTTTCTCCCCACAGCTTCATAAAACTTGCATCACTTTCCGCACAGCAGCTCAGCTTCAGGAGGTGATGAGGAGCAGCCTCTCCACTGCTCCTGCCCTGTGGGCTCAGCCTCCTCTGGGAATGTCAGCACTGCAGGTGTAAATCCACCCAGGCTGGCAAAGGAGTGGGGTGGTTCAGCCCTGTTTCTATTTGATTGCCTAGGAGCTCATTCACTACCCTGCAATGTCAGCAGCATGGAGGTCAAAGACTCAGAAACTTGTTTTGATTGGTGGGGACCTCCAAGATCATCAAGTACAACCATCAACCTAAGACCACCATGGGCCATCTTACTCTGCAGTTTGACTTGCGCTTGCACATGAAGCATTGGAATAGGTTGCCCAGGGAGGTGGTGGAGTCACCATCCCTGGAGGTATGTCCCAGTGTGCATTTTCCCCTGGGTCTCCAGGGACAGCCATGGGCAGTGACAACTTCCATGAGACCAGGTTGCTCAGAGACTTGTCCAACCTGGCCTTGAACACTGCAAGCCCATGTCAAAAGTCCCTCCCCAACTCTCCTGCAGCCTTCTTCAGGTACTGGGAGGCTGCTCTAAGGTCTCCCTGGAGCCTTCTCTTCTTCAGGCTGAACAACCTCAAACCTCCAAGTCCATCTCCATAGGAGAGGCTCTCCAGCCCTCCTTATACTTGGCAAATAAAGTATAGTCAAGGGGAGAAGATGATTCCTTACACCTTGCAGCTCTAACAGAGCTTTTGTTGACTGCCAAACTCTTCCAAGTTCCCCCGCTGGCAAGGATGACATTGCTCCTAGAGCTTTTCTTTTTCCCCACTGTATAGCCAAAAGTCAGCAGCAAAACTGAGACAGGCAGCCAGACATTTGCTGGGTTTGCTCTCAGTAAAGGCCAGTTTTATTACAAGAAAATTGGAATCCTGTCGATGTCTCTTCTTCAGGTGCTGTGTTTCAGGCCTGACATTTAAACATGAAACTCCAGCCTCCAAACTTATTTAATCACTGACTGCTCCAGAAATACAAAGTGGTGTGGAGCTGCTGAACAAAAGGAGGTGTGAGGGAAAAATGGTATTTCACTGGGGGCAAAAAGGGAAACCATGCATTTATTTAAAAAGGGAGACAGGGCACTGCTACTCCCAGCCAGCCAAGCAGTGTCCTGAGATGTCTTTCCACCAGATGTGTTCAGAGTCACAGACTGCATTGAGTTGGAAGGCATCCTCAAAGTTTGTCTTGTCCAATCTCCCTGCAGGCAGCAGGGACACCTCCAACTAGAGCAGGCTGCCCAGGGACACATGCACTCTGAGGTTGAATGCCTCCAGGGATGGGGCCTCAATCACATCCCTGGGCAGTCCGTTCCAGTGTTTTACCACACTAGTATGGGAGAGCTGGGGAGGGACTTCTTAGAAAGGCATGGAGTGACAGGTTGAGAGGTGATGGCTTCAGACTGCAAGAAGTTACGTTTAGATCAGCTGTTAGGACAAAATTAATCCCCATGACGGTGGTGAGGCACTGGAACAGGTTGCCCAGAGAAGTTGTGGAGGCTCCAAGCCAGGGAGTATTGAAAAACAGGTTGAATGGGGCCTTGAGCAACGTGGTCTAGTGGAAGGTGTCACTGGCCAGAATGGAGGGGTTGGAACTAGGTGACCACTAAGGTCCCTTCCAGCTCAACTCACTCAATGACTCCGTGATTCTGTAATTAAGCCCATATGAATATAAGAGCTTTTAGCTAGAAATGTGATTCCTGGTTTTCACCTGAACCCTTAAGGGAAAGCAAAACAACCTCTCCAGGCTCACCACGCTGAGGAATTCCATGTGGAAAGGGAGCGGAACATGTGCTAATAAGCAGCTCCTGAAGAAGCCTCATTGAGTGAATGCATTTAGAGCCTGTAGAGCTAAGTGCTTGCCACAGCAAGAAGAGGAGCCGATTCCCCTCCTGTGAATTGCCTAAGCACACAATAAACATCTCTTTTCTGTCTGCTTTCCCCCTTTTTCTAAAGCCCAGCTGCCTGCTAATGCCTGTAATGACAGTCCCGCCAGGGATCAAGCCTGAATTCCCATTCATATGCAAAAATCATATCTGAAAAACTTTAGATTTGGCCCAAATAATGGCGTCTGCCTTTCCCAATGGAGGAAATTCCAGCTTGCTCTATTTGTCCTGATCAGTGCATGCCAGATGTCTGCAAAAAAGAGGGGGGATGATTATCCCTCTGTGTGAAGCCAGAGCTGGCAATAAAGAAGCTGCTGGCACCCCTGTAGCACTCCACCTCCACACAGGAGCTTGGAGAAAGGTAAAGCAGTGAGGAATTGGTGCAACCTGGACAGCTGGACAAAATTGAGCCTAATGAAGGTCAACAGGGCCTCCAAGAAAACCAGGGAGGGACTTTTTACAAGGGCTTGTACTGAGAGAACAAGGGGAATGGGTGGAAGATTGAGAAGGGCAGATTCAAACTGGAGATTAGGAAGAAATGTTTTACACTGAGGGTGGTGAGACACTGCAACAGGTTGCTCAGGGAGGTTGTGGACAACCCACTCTGTGGTCTTGAGCAACCTTCCCATAGCAGGGAGTCTGGAACCAGATGATCTTTGAAGGCACTTCCAACCTAAACCATTCTGTGAATCTATGAAGAGTGTAGATTCCTGCACCTGGGGAGGAACAATACCATGCACCAGCAGAGGTGAGGGGCTGACCTGCTGCAGAGTAGCTCTGCAGTGAAGGACCTGGGAGTTTTAGCTGTTAATAAGTTATCCACAGCACAGTGACCTGCCCCGGTGGACCAGAATGTGAAGAGTATACTTGGATGCATTAAGAAAAGTGTGGCCAGCAGGTTGATGGACCTGGCTAACTCAGAGAGACAGTCACACTCTTGGCCCAGCCAGCACCCATGAGTGATGTTAGAGCAAAAATCAATTCCCTAACCTGTGAAACCGGGGGGCCACCAGGCCCCCCGGCCTTTGTTGTCACCTCCACCAGTCACCCAGTGCGCTCCATGAGGACTCACCAGTGATGACCGGAGGAGGATCCCTCTGCCCAGATGGGCAAGCTTAGGGCTGCTGCCTTTCCTGTGACCCATTATAAAGGGGAGTGGGCAGGGAGGGCAAAGTGGTCACACCTGGGGTAGGAGGAGACTGCAACAGAGCCCAGGTGCTCTGGGTTTGGGGAAAAAAAGGGGAAGTGCAGTGTGGGGTGGGAAAGGGGCAGATATGGTGGAGGAGGGGAGGTGGTGCTGAAATGATGGAGGTGGAGATGGAAAGAGGAAGATGGAAGAAAAGGAAGGAGATGGAAAGGAGGGAGATGGGGGAGAAGTGGGATAAAAAATAATAAAAATGAAAACTGGACTGTAAAAATGAATGTGGTCCTGCTCTGGCAGGGGGCTGGACAGGATAATCTGTTGAGGTCCCTTCCAGCCCCTAACATTCTGTGATTCTGTGTAATTCTCCCTCTCTACTCTGCCCTGCTGAGACCACATCTGGCAGAATGCTGGCTCAACTTCAGGTGGCTGTTGATCAACATCCCCACCTCTTTCTCTTCTGGGTAACTTTCCAGAAACTCTGCGTGGTCCAAGGGGTTGTTGTGACACAAGTGCAGGACCCAGCACTTGTCTTTTGAACCTCATACAGTTTGCCTCAGCCCAGCAGTCTGGCCTGTCCAGATCCCTCTAACAGATCAACACTGCCATGCAATTTGGTGTCATCTGCAGACTTACTGAGGGTGCACTAAATCCCCTCACCCAGGTCACTGATAAGGACATTAAAGAGAACTGGCCCCAGTGCTGAACCCTGGAGAGCACCACTGGTGACCAGTCAACAACTGGATTTAACTCCACTTCTCATCACTCATGGGGCCCAACCATCCAACCAGTTTTTTACTCATTGAAGCATCCACCCATTAAGTGATGAGCATCTCTATGAGGATGCTGTGAGACACAGTGTGACTATTTTATTTGGGGGAGAAATAGCTGTAAACGTGAATTGCTAATGGAAAACCGAAACCTCAGTTGATGTCTCCTTTGGGAGGTTCAGTGGTCACCATGAGGTTATCTTGGGGGGGGGGCGGGGAGGAGGCTGTGTGGGCAAGTAATTTTTCAGGCTGGATAGTTGCCTTTGGACCCTTTGGAGTGGAGGTGATTTAGGAGGGAGACAGAGAAATTTGAGGGGGTTTCTTTTTTCCTAAGGAAAGGCAAAGGTCAGGAGAATATTTCTTCCCCAGTGTCTCAAGAGAAATGGGGTGATGAGGCAGCAGCAGTCTGTTAAGAGACTGAGGGATTTGTGCTGGGGGGACTCTGTGCTGAGCCTCACAGCTGGTGCAGGTGGAGCTGCAGCCATCAGAAGTCGTAACAGTCCCAGTGGAAACATTCGGCTGCAGTAAAAGCAGACATAAATCTATTATGCCTGCGAATACAATATCAATATTTACAGAGGGAGGTCAAGGAAGAGAGCTCTGCTTGGGAAATGTCAGCTTCAGAGCAGGAGGAGGAGGCATTAGAAGCATTTGCATTCATGTTGGAGCATTTCTCCCCCAGGAAAAGAGGCTCACGGCATCCCAGAAAAGCTGAGGAACTCCTGTGCATTTGCCGGGTGGAACAGAGGCCTCTTAGAACCATAGAATCACAGAATCAACCAG
>WAAF01008542.1:0-47207 GCA_013400475.1 Tricholaema leucomelas
ATCCCCTCTAAGTTGAGTTACCTGCACGTAAAGAAGCAGAGATGTTTAATCAAATCAGAATCCAAATACCTGCTGCATCTAGAGGAAGCTTGCCCTGAAGATCTTGCACTGAAGATCCAGTGCCACAAATCCACCTGACCTGATCTTTTCCAGCAGTTTTCAGGGAATACAAGCAGTGAGCAATTGCTTTCCTGGTTCAGTAGATGAGCCACCAACATCTTTTATAGTATAGCCAAGCCTACAAATAGAATTGCCTCAGGACAGGACAGGCATTTATAGCAGATGTTTGACCTTGTTCTCTTTGACCTGGATTCTTACAACATACTGTTCTTTCAGCAGAGAAGGGCCATGAGGATGATCAGAGGGCTGGAGCTTCCTTCTTATGAGCACAGGCTGCAGGAGTTAGGGCTATTCAGCCTTGAGGTTTATTGGAGACCTTATTGTGGCCTTCCAGTATCTGAAGTGGGTTACAAGAAAGCTGGTGAGGCACTTTTTAGGATGTCAGGTAGGACTGGGGGGGAATGGATCTGAGCTAGAGGAAAGGATTTAGATTAGACATTGCAGCAAAAGAGGTTCCACTTCAACACAAAGGATAATGTATTCCATGTTTTGTCATGGCCACTTGAGAGAGATTTCTTCTTTCTCCAGCAATTAGATTATTCTAATTTGGAGAATCTTTTCAATGCTCTTTATTAGAGATTAATAAATTGTGGGTGAAATTATGGGTGTAAGTTGCAGCAAAAGAGGTTCTGCCTCAACACAAGGAGGAACTTCTTTACTGGAAGGGTCCCAGAGCACTGGCACAGGCTGCCCAGAGAGGTTGTGGAGTCTCCTTCTCTGGAGACTTTCAAGGCCTGTCTGGATGTGTTCCTCTGTGATCTGTGTTAGTATTGTCCTGCTCTGGCAGGGGGGGGTGGCTTCATGATTTCGTTGGGTCCTTTCCAACCCCTAACATCCTGTGATCCTGTGAGCCCATGATTAAGAAGTTTTTCACCATAAGAGTGGTGAGACACTGGAACAGGCTGCCCAAAGATGTGGTGGAAGTCTCATCCCTGCATGTGACCAGGATGGATGTGGCTCTGGGCAACCTGATCTAATGGAAAGTGTCTCCAGCAGGGAGATTGGAACTAGATCACAGAATCAGAGAATGATCTTGGAGGTCTCTTCCAACCTGGTTGATTCTATGATTGTATGAATGTCAGGGTTTGGAAGGGACTTTGAAAGCTCATCCAGCCCAACCCCCTGCCAGAGCAGGATCACCCAGAGCAGATCACACAGGAACACATCTAGGTGGGCTTTGAATAACTCCAGAGAGAGAGACTCCACAACCCCCCTGGGCAGCCTGTTCCAGTGCTCTGTCACCCTCACAGGGAAAAAAACTCTTCCTCAGGTTCACATGGAACCTCCTGTGCCTCAGCTTCCAGCCATTGCCCCTTGTCCTGTCATCAGGCATAAATGTGTTTATTGGGATTTGCCACTTACATGACAATTGTATGCCAGAGATATTATTATTATTATATCATTATTATTACTACTACCATCATCATAGTATCATCATAGTAGTATCACAGTATCATCAGGGTTGGAAGAGACCTCACAGATCATCAAGTCCAACCCTTCACCACAGAGCTCAAGGCTAGACCATGGCACCAAGTGCCACGTCCAATCCTGCCTTGAACAGCTCCAGGGACGGCGACTCCACCACCTCCCTGGGCAGCCCATTCNGCAGAATGACCTCCCTGCTCCTGCTGGCCACACCATTCCTAATGCAGGCCAGGATGCCACTGGCTCTCTTGGCCACCTGGGCACACTGCTGGCTCATGTTCAGGCGGGTGTTCTTTTAGTGTAAGTGCTGGTGGTGTCACAAGAAAGCTGTTTTATTAGGATACTAGCTCTTTAATCATCTGGAAATGAAAATATTTTGTCTATTATAAAAGTAGCTGTCAAAAGCCACTGTTTCCTTGTAGACAAAGTGATAATGGCTTCTGTCCCCACGTGCTGAAGTTCTGATTAGTTTTCATTCCTCAGCGAAGCACAAGAGTAATAGTGTTGGCTGGTGAGAATCTTCCGTCATTTTCTAGGCACAAATGCTGCTTTCCAAACATCAGCCCAGCGAAATGTGCTCCACCAGTGTAACTTTACACAGGCTTTTTGGTGAAGACTTTCACTTAGCTTCCTACAAGCATTCTGTCTGCAAAGTTTGTTAGATCATTAACCATTATTTTGGAGGATATAAAAGTCTTTGAGAGGAGACTGCGAACAATACCACATTTGCTGTCATTACTGGTTCGAGAGCCAGCAAGAACACAACAGCCACGTGCAAGGTTTGGTACCTTGGTAAGTTATTGATGCTGCAAAAGCACTGTTCCAGTAGCTGCTGCCTCTCTTTAATCATGTCCTCATTGCTGTCTACAACTACCTGAAGGGAGGTTGTAGCCAGGTGGGGGTTGGTCTGTCCTCCCAGGCAACCAGCAACAGAACAAGGGGACACAGCCTCAAGTTGTGCCAGGGGAGGTATAGACTTGATATTTGGAGGGAGTTCTTGATGGAGAGAGTGATTGGCATTGGAATGGGCTGCCCAGAGAGGTAGAGGAGTCGCTGTCCTTGGAGGGGACAGAGCTTCAAGTTGTGCCAGGGGAGGTCTAGGCTGGATGTTCGGAGGAAGTTGTTGGCAGAGAGAGTGATTGGCATTGGAATGGGCTGCCCAGGGAGGTGGTGGAGTCACTGTCCCTGGAGGTGTTGAAGCCAAGCCTGGCTGGGGCACTTAGTGCCATGGTCTGGTTGATTGGGCAGGGCTGGGTGCTAGGTTGTGCTGGATGAGCTTGGAGGTCTCTTCCAACCTGGTTGATTCTATTATTCTATGATTCTATGCCCAGTTTTTAGTTCCCTCTAATTTTTGGGAGAAGCTTGTCAGATGCTACATACACTCCATTAATATAACATAGTGGATAAACCCAAATGAAAGGTAATGTCATAGAGTGGTAAGGAAAATACGGAAGTAAAATGGAATCAAAAATGATGTCGTAGCTCTGAGGAAACCCTCTGAATTCAGAAAAGCCAGACCCAGGTTTGTTAAGGAGGCAGGTGTGCTTCAGAGAAAAACACCTCGGGTTGAAGTAGAAGAGAGGGGAAGGATTAGTCAGCGAGTCCAGGGCTGATCTCCCACCAGGTGCTGGATCATTGACAGGCTCAGAAGCAATGGGCACACGTGGAAACACGAGGCCCTTTCCAAACAGCGGCAAAACTTTTTCATTAGGTAGGTGACCCTGCTTGAGCATTGCAGCCGACGACGTGGAGCATTAAGCACTGGAGCTGACGACCTCCAAGGAGCGCAGACACCAACGCGTAGGCTGGCTGGGTGTGCCCTGCCTGCCAGGAGTCCCGGCAGCGGCCACCAACCTCACCTGCCCCGGTGCCGTGGGCGCTCTCCACGCCTTGGCGAAGCTGGAGGCACAGCCCTCCCACGGCCCTCTCCTCGTTTTCAGTGTCCCTCCTGGCCGGCCCCAACGCTCCCTTCCCCTCCGCCTCCTGCTGCGCTGGGGCCACCCGGCGGGAACCGGGCGGGGAGGAACAGAGTTTGCGGGCGGTGCCTGCGGGACGACCCGCCGCTCTCGGTCGGTGCCCTTTCCCGGTCCTTCCTCCGGCGCCGTCGGTATTTACAGCCGGGCCGCCCCGCCGGCGAGGCTTGCACGGCGGGCGCCGTTCCCCCGCCCGCTCGCCCGCCCGCCCCGGTGACTTACGCCGCCGGCTGACGGCTCACCCCGCTGATAGGCGGCCCCGTGCTGGCTGCGGCGGCCCGCCCTGCCGTGAGGAGCGGCGCCGGCGGAGGCAGCGGGGCAGAAGCGGGCACAGCGGGGCAGAGGCAGGCACAGCGGTGCAGTGCCGGGCAGAGCGGAGCTCCGCGGCGCGCAGCCCTCCCAGCGCTCCCTGCCGCCCTCGGCTCCTCGCAGCACGGAGCGGAGGGCTCCGCTCCGGTCCGCTCCGCCGCTGCCCCAGCTCCGCTTCGCGCCGCTCCGCCGCCAAGACGCCGCGCTTCTTGTACCGCGCCAAAGGCGGGTGCCGCTCGGCCAAGATGGGCCGGCAGTCGGCGGCTGGCGGACGCACTATGCAGCGGTCGCAGAGCCGGAGCAGCCTCTCCGCCTCCTTCGAGGCGCTGGCGGTCTACTTCCCCTGCATGAACTCCCTGGAGGAGGAGGACGGAGGTGAGGGGCCGGGGACCGGGCCGGTGCCGGGGCGAGCTGCGGCAGGTGTGCGCGGGGTGGGTCCCACGGGGGGCTGCGGGTCGTTCTCCAGAGTGGGACAGGCTCGACAGTTGCACCCACCCGGGACGGGACGAGGGTCGTGCGCCCCTGTCCCCGTCCCGGCGGACGGCGGTGCTGAGCGTGGAGCCCAGGGCGGGGATGAGGCTCCCTGAAAGTGTCTTGTGTTGAAAGAGAAGTTGGTGAGGCAGTGCTGGTAAGCGGAGAGTGAGGTGCCGTCTGGGAGACGGTGGTTAGCATCGCGTTGGAAACGAACTTGTTAGCAGAGCTTTAGCGGTGTGGAAGCAAAACTGAGCTCTTGGTCTTAAATTTTGTGCTCGTTTAGGAGGAAAACAAAGTCACACTTCTGCCGGGTGTTTTCCTGACGCAGCATGGGCTTGCTTCGATATCCCTTGCTTGTCATTTACTAATGCCAGGAAGGAACAGTTAAATAGCTCTGTGGTAAAAGGTTGGACTTGATGATCGGTGAGGTCTCTTCCAACCCTTATGATACTGTGATACTGTAATATTGATTGGCCCAGTTTAACTTTTTCCTCAGGAATGCCAGGGTAGGTAGGAGGTTAAGCATACCAGCAGACCGTGCAGGTCAATTCCTACTCACAAAAGTAAATACAACCAGAACAGTGCATGCCTAATTTCCATATATTCGGTGCAGCACTAGAACTTGACAAAATAGAGAAGATAAACGTAATGGATTTTCTGTGTAACTCTGGCAAGAAAAAAAACCCAAAGCCATAAACCCACCACCACCAAAACGAAACCACAAAGCCAACCAACCAAATAAAAAACCCCAAACCAAAGCTAGTTACCAGGGTAGAAAAACCTCCAGCTGCTCTCGGGGAGTGTGTGTTACAACTGTAGTTAAGGGTGGCACCAAACCCTGCTAAGGACAGAACTTGTGTTTAGTGGGTTCGTTTGAAAAGTACTGGGTTTGTAAAGACAAGGAGCTGCTGTGTTTAAGTATGTTTCACACCTGGAGTGAACTGATGGGCTTCACAGTGCTTTTATCTAAGCCAAGATTTTTTCATTTCCATGAGGTGAATGGGGCCGATTGCACCTTCAACAGGTTCGAGCAATATCAAGGTAGCGGTGTTTGTCTGATGCTGCTAGGCAAAAGTGTATCAGCTCTGCACGTACTTCACTCGTGATCTGTGATTTACAACACCTGCATGTGCTTACATCACCTTCCACAGCCCAGCCCTGGAGTTCAGCTCAGTTTATCCCCAGTATTCACAGGTCTTGATTTGTTTTCTTGTGTGCAACGCTCCCTGAAGTCTGTTCTGCAAAGCACCTTTCCTTTTCTGTGGTGAATTCTGAGTGGTGATTCTTTGTCTTTTCCTTGGAGCCTTCTCTGGGGTTGTCCAGGTTGCCCCTTTCCGTGGAAACGAGGGAGCTGCTCCCTGGGGAGAAATGTGCTGTCCTTCAGTACCCTCCTCTGCTGCCTGCCTTGAACAGGCAAATGAGCTGCAAAATATTTCCAGTAGAATGCAGTGTAGGCTTCAGAGGGCATTTGTAATCTTTTGACCTGCTACTAAGTGCTCTGGCTGAAAATAACTCCGTTTTAAAACACTGAAAATACATTTTTTCCTCTCTGTAAAATACATTTTTTTCCTCTCTGTCATCCCAGAGTAGTTGTGGTTTTTTTAAAGTCTTTTGTAGTAGTTCTAAAACTGCATTAATCCTGATCAGAATCAGAGTATTGATTTATTCTGCTCTGCTCTGTTTCCTTTACGTTTAGAGGAAGTACTTAACTTATTCCTCAGCATGTTTAGTACTGTTCACTGGTGCAAAGAAATATCAAGTGCATGAAAATCAGTAGAGGAGTAGCTGTGAATTGAAAGGTGACTGTACTGGTTTGTGCTGGTAGGTTATTTAGACAGAAATGTTAAAAGGTGGTATACTGATTTATTTTTGTTTTACCATGTTGTGTTAATTTGTGATTATCTGATACTGTTTACATGTAGGCTGCACTTGAAAACAACATCTCGTGTAATTCCAGTGAAGGAGCAGAGCTCTGTCATGCAGCTTTTATGGAGCTGAGTTTTCTGCTACCTGGGACTTCAGATGAAGCAGGTTACAGAGGGAGTGACAGGCATGACAGCTAAGCTCTTTTCCAGGTGCTCTCACTGAGATTAGAGAGAAGTAAAATATATGTGATGGGGTTTTTTTGATAGCAAGTCACCCCTGCATTCAAATTGGAATTTGTTGTCTTGAGCATGTGATGGTTTGGGAGTTCCCCCCCCACTCTTATGAAATCACCTAGACTAGACTCTGCCAAGCTGGGAGTTAAGGAATCAAGCTTTATACTCACAGCTGGGCACAATATCTAAGCAGATAGTTAGAATATTTACAGCTATAGACAGAAATAGACATGTTAAAAGTAATCCAGAAACACAACAGCCCTCCCAGAAACCAGAGTCCCCAGGAGGGGCTCCCAACCACCCTGCCACCTTCTTTCCACACCTCTGCCTTACCCCAGACTTTGCCTTACATGCAAGGTGAGTTTGGAGGATTGGCAAGGAGGGTTAGAAGCAGAAGGATTAGTTCCACAGAAGAAGCCCAAGGAGAAACACAGACTGTGAGAAAGAGAGACACACACACGCTGTCTTGTCTATGTTTGTGGTCTTGTTTTTATACATCTCAGCAAGCCTATGAGTGAAGTAGACATCACCACTGCTTTCTTTTCACAGCCTGTGATCTAATTTCTCTCATTAAAATATTCCAGTTAGCCTCAAAAGTAGCACAGAGTGCTGCTGGGCAGTAATATTTAAGTACCACGAGCATCCTTAGGTGTGTGTGATGCATGCACTCCCTAGTTCAGGTACTCAGTGCTGTTTCACAGTTTATTCTGACAGAGGCAGTTGTTAAACCCACTTCAGAGGTTTCCTGTCCTCCAGATGTGGTTACTTTGGTGTGTGATGGATGGGCTAAAGGGGCGTGACAGGGATGCTTCCACATTTCCCACTCAAATGCGTTTTTAATACAGATATGTGTATCAAGGCACTTATTTGTGACACTCTCTTGAAGACTCTTCTTCATGAACTGTTGCAGTGAACTGTTGCAGAGAGCCAATGGCATCCTGGGCTGGCTCAGGAGCAGTGTGGCCAGCAGGACGAAGGGAAGTTATTCTACCCCTGTACTCAGCACTGGTCAGGCCACACCTTGAGTGCTGTGTCCAGATCTGGGCTTCTCAATTCAAGAGAGATGTTGAGGTGCTGGAAGGTGTCCAGAGAAGGGCAACAAGGCTGGGGAGGGGCCTGGAACGCAAACCCTATGAGGAGAGGCTGAGGGAGCTGGGGGTGTGCAGCCTGCAGAAGAGGAGGCTCAGGGCAGAGCTCATTGCTGGCTACAGCTACCTGAAGGGAGGCTGTAGCCAGGTGGGGTTGGTCTCTTCTGCCAGGCAAGCAGCAACAGAACAAGGGGACACAGTCTCAAGTTGTGCCAGGGCAGGTCTATGCTGGATGTTAGGAGGAAGTTGTTGGCAGAGAGAGTGATTGGCACTGGAATGAGCTGCCCAGGGAGGTGGTGGAGTTGTCGTCCCTGGAGGTGTTGAAGCCAAGCCTGGCTGGGGCACTTAGTGCCATGGTCTGGTTGACTGGACAGGGCTGGGTGCTAGGTTGGACTGGATGATCTTGGAGGTCTCTTCCAGCCTGGTTGATTCTATGGATACAGTGGTCCATAGCTGTATGTTTGAGCATGAAAGAGTATGAGTGCTGTCAAGTTCATAAATAACTGAATAGTAAATAACTCAACACAATGCATTATGAGGAGTAATTTTAGAAGCAATTTCTGAACAGTATGATTGAGGAGATTCACTTAAGTGTCAAGTGATTAAAGAAGCAGTGTTCTTAAGCCCTGACATCCAAGCTATAATGTACTGAAGAGGCTGGCTGTGGTAAGGCTGCAGTTTGCCAGTTAGTAGCCATGAGCTTGCCACGGGTAGGGCCTGAACTTGCCATAGTCGAGGGGGTTTGCAGCCTGGGAAACTGCTGTTCCCACTTGTGTTCCCTACTTGCTGATCAGTTAAACTTAAGGCCTTCAAACTTATACACAGCTGTTATTACTAAGGGATTTTATTATTCAGAGTAAATTCTGCATGTTGTTAAAGTGTGAAGGTTGTTAAAGGGCACGTTTTGCCTCTTTTGTGTGTTCGTTATGCTCATTACTTCCTAAAGTGAGAGTTGGCATCAGACAATGCTTTGAAACAGATGTAAATCAGTAACTGAATGCACTTGAAGCATCCCAAGCCTCACATTTTGATTGAAATCATGGACTTGATGAAATTAAAGGGAATTTTGTTGTTGAATTCAAAAGACATGGGGATTTCCAGTGTAAATCTGTGTGACCGTAGAATCATAGGTTTAGGTTGGTTTGGGCTGGAAGGCATCTCTAGAGGTCATCTGGTCTGGCCCCCCTGCAGTCAGCAGGGACATCCCCACCAGACCAGGTCACCTAGGGTCTGAACATCCCCACCAGACCTGGTCACCCGTTACCCCATCAAGCCTGACTTTGGATGTCTCCTGGGAAGGGACCACAACCACCTCCCTGGGCAACCTGTTCCAATGTTCCACCACCCTCATAGTAAATAACTTTTTCCTAGCATCCAATCTTAATCTGCTCTTAGAATCATAGAATCAGCCAGGTTGGAAGAGACCTCCAAGCTCATCCAGCCCAACCTAGCACCCAGACCTAGCCACTCAACCAGACCATGGCACTAAGTGCCCCAGCCGAGCTTTGCTTCAACACCTCCCAGGATGGCAAATCCACCACCTCCCTGGGCAGCCCACTCCAATGCCAATCACTCTCTCTGCCAACAGCTTCCTCCTGACATCCAGCCTAGACCTCCCCTGACACAACTTGAGACTGTCCCCCCTTGTTCTGTTGCTGCTTGCTTTGCAGGAGAGCCCAACCCCACCTGGCTGCAGCCTCCCTTCAGGTAGTTGTAGACAGCAGTGAGGTCTGCCCTGAGCCTCCTTTTCTGCTGGCTTCTCAAGCTTGAACCCATTGCCTCTCGTCCTGTCAATAACTTCTCTCCATCCTTCGTGTAGGCCCCCTTCAGGAACTGGAAAGCTGCTCTTAGGTCCCCCCCAGAGCCGCCTCCTCTCCAGACTGAACATCCCCAGCTCCCTCCGCCTGTCCTCATAGCAGAGATGCTCCAACCAAGTTTCACACGCGCAACACAAAGTGGTGGATTTGAGTTTACTCAGCTTCTCTGTAGATGCCTGAAAAATGTGCTAGAGCAGGTGAATTCCTACACACCATAAGGGTATGGGGGAAGGACTGCAGTTGTCTGGCATGCTCTGGGAAAAGGAGCTGCTCGGATCACATGTGATCACTGGAAACCCTACATCTGTTTTTATGTGTGGAACTGTTAACTTCTCACATAACTCTATGGCAGCCAACACCACACAGAGGGTAGTGCTGCAGGTTCCTTTAATACTCTCTGTATGTTCATTCCTGGTTTGCATTTACACAGAGGTGTTGATATAAACTGTTAAATAGAAGGATGCCAGGGGCAAGATGTGTGTGCAGAAGTGTGTCCTCCAAAAGAGAGTGTGTCTCAATGTAATGTCTTCCTTTGCCAAAGTTCCTGGGTAGTTATGAAGCTGTGACATTCAAGGGGAAAGTCAAATGCTTTGCAGGTGCTGAAGACAATTAAAACCACAATTTCTGGTAATTTAAGGCATCAATTAATTCAGAAAGAACTGGAAAGCATTTTGGTCTCCTGGTATGTTGTAAAAACAAAAGGCAATTAACCCCCTCCCCCTGCCAACCACAGAATGTCTTGCTTCAGTTCAAGACAACCATGCCAAAAATAGCAGGAATTAGTTGTGTTAGCTGAGGAGAAGATGTATTACAGTTTTGCATGCTGATGTCTGCCAAAGATGTCTCTTAAGTGTTGCTGCAGGAGTTCATCAGGAATAGAAGCACATTATATGCTCCTGTCACCTGGCTGATAACTCTCTGGGAGATTTGCTTGAGGGGTTGCTTGATTTCACAGAGGAGCACTTCCAGAGATGCTTGGGAGGGAAGGAAGTTATTCTTCCCTTGTACTCAGCACTGGTCCAGCCACACCTTGAGTGCTGTGTGCAGTTCTGGGCTACACAATTCAAGAGAGATGTTGAGGTGCTGGAAGGTGTCCAAAGAAGGGCGACAAAGCTGGTGAGGGGCCTGGAGCACAGCCCTGTGAGGAGAGGCTGAGGGAGCTGGGGGTGTGCAGCCTGCAGAAGAGGAGGCTCAGGGCAGACCTCATTGCTGTCTGCAGCTACCTGAAGGGAGGCTGTAGCCAGGTGGGGTTGGGCTCTGCTGCCAGGCAAGCAGCAACAGAACAAGGGGACACAGCCTCAAGTTGTGCCAGGGCAGGTCTAGGCTGGATGTTAGGATGAAGTTGTTGGCAGAGAGAGTGATTGGCATTGGAATGGGCTGCCCAGGGAGGTGGTGGAGTCGCTGTCCCTGGAGGTATTCAAGCAAAGCCTGGATGAGGCACTTAGTGCCATAGTCTGGTTGATTGGCCAGGGCTGGGTGCTAGGTTGGACTGGATGAGTTTGGAAGTCTCTTCCAACCTGCTTGATTCTATGATCAGGACACGTTTAAGTGCATGCTGAGCTGCTCAGCTGAGCACTGCTCTTGGCTTGGCTGGCATTTCTCACTGATTAATCATGGTTCTTGGTAGAGCTGGAATAAAGCTGCACAGTTCCTGGATCTTGTTCCTGTGGTTAGGCCACCGGATCACACTGTCCCTCTGGAGGTCCCAGCAGACAATAACAAGCAGACAATAATTTAACTAGAAATAGAAAATGGAGGAAGCAGTAACAATAAATTCATTAACACAGTAATTATTAAAGTGGAGAGAATCCTGTATGGGAAGTAGTTATGCATTAAAATTATCCTCTTAAAAAGAGTAAAGTAATAGTAGGAGTCTCAGGCAATGAAGAGAGTGAGAATAACTACATTTTCTTGGGGGAATTGCCCTACTTTTTGATCTTTGTGGTAAGGATGACCTTGTTTACATCCAATGTGCATAGGCAGAGCCAAGGTAGAATATGAAGGGCATCAGTATCTGAAGGAGGCTACAGGAAGGCTGGGGAGGGACTATGGACAAGGTCTTGTAATGACAAGACAAGGGGTAATGAGTTTAAACTGGCAGAGGGGAGATTGAAAGTGGATGTTAGGAAGAAGTTGATTCCAGTGAGGGTGATGAGACACTGGCACAGGTTGACCAGGGAGGTTGTGCAGCACAGAATCACCCAATGTGACACCCAAAGATCCCTGAGATCAAAGATCACATTGGGTGATTCTATACTCCACAACCTCCCTGGAGTTGTTCAAGGCCTGAACATGAGCCAGCAGTGTGCCCAGGTGGCCAAGAGAGCCAATGGCATCCTGGCCTGCATCAGGAATGGTGTGGCCAGCAGGAGCAGGGAGGTCATTCTGCCCCTGTACTCTGCACTGGTTAGACCACACCTTGAATACTGTGTCCAGTTCTGAGCCCCCCAGTTTAGAAGGGACATTGAGATGCTTGAACTTGTCTAGAGAAGGGCAACGAGGCTGGGGAGAGGCCTCGAGCACAGCCCTACGAGGAGAGGCTGAGGGAGCTGGGATTGTTTAGCCTGGAGAAGAGGAGGCTCAGGGCAGACCTTATTGCTGTCTACAACTACCTGAGGGGTGGTTGTAGCCAGGAGGAGGTTGCTCTCTTCTCTCAGGCAGCCAGCACCAGAACAAGAGGACACAGCCTCAAGCTACGCCAGGGGAAATTTAGGCTTGAGGTGAGGAGAAAGTTCTTCACTGAGAGAGTCATTGGCTACTGGAATGGGCTGCCCAGGGAGGTGGTGGAGTCGCCGTCCCTGGAGCTGTTCAAGGCAGGATTGGACGTGGCACTTGGTGCCATGGTCTAGCCTTGAGCTCTGTGGTAATGGCTTGGACTTGATGATCTGTGAGGTCTCTTCCAACCTTGGTGATACTGTGAGACTGTGAAGGCCATGTTGGATGAGGCCTCGGGCAGCCTGTCCTAGTGGGAGGTGTCCCTGCCTGTGGCAGGGGTTTAGAACTGGATGAGCTTTGAGATCCCTTCCAACCTAAACCGTACTGTGATTCCATGAGAAAAGGATATACAGCCCCGTGGCAGGATACTCACTGTAAAAGATCAAGCTTGATTGGCCAGGGCTGGGTGCTAGGTTGGTCTGGATGAGCTTGGAGGTCTCTTCCAACCTGCTTGATTCTATGATTCTTTACAGACCTCACCTTGGTTGATGCTAATGTGTCAGAGATTGCCTGTTGTGCATTGCATGCAGAAGTGGAATGGCTGTTGTTAGAGGATAAAAAGATCACTCCAAATATGGAATAATAACCATTCCATGCAAAATCTGGATGACTCTCAAGTTTATGGTTGGTAATTTTTCTTATGTTTACTGCTGAAGCACCGCTCATGGGCAGAGCTGAATCTGCCTTTCCATCAGGGGGCTGGGGCTCTCCCACTTCTGCAGCTCCTCAGGCTGAGTCCAGGCTGCAGGCAGTACAGAAGTAGTTTCCAGAAATTTGCATCTCTCTTTCCATTCCAGAGTGCTCCCAGGTGACCTTATTGTGGCCTTGCAGTATCTGAAGGCAGCCTACAAAAAAGCTGGGAAGGGACTTTTGAGGCTGTCAGGTAGTGATAGAACAGGGGGAACGGAGCAAAGCTGGAGATGGGGAGAGTCAGACTGGATGTTAGGAAGAAGTTTTTCATCATGAGAGTGGTGAGAGCCTGGAATGGGTTGCCCAGGGAGGTGGTGGAAGCCTCAAGTTGTGCTGGGGGAAGTGTATAGGCTGGATTTTAGGAGGGAGTTGTTGGCAGAGAGAGTGATTGGCATTGGAATGGGCTGCCCAGGGAGGTGGTGGAGTCACTGTCCCTGGGGGTGTTCGAGTAAAGCCTGGATGGGGCACTTAGTGCCATGGTTTGGTTGATTGTCTGGGGCTGGGTGCTAGGTTGGGCTGGATGAGCTTGGAGGTCTCTTCCAACCTGGTTGATTCTATGATTCTAAGTCTCATCCCTGGAGGTGTTTAAGGCCAGGCTGGATGAGGCTCTGGCCAGCCTGATCTAGTGTGAGGTGTCCCTGCCCATGGCAGGGGGTTTAGAACTGGCTGATCCTTCTGGACCCTTCCAACCCTGACTGATTCTGTGATTCTAAGTGTTTGTACCAATTATGCTGAGGTTCAATACCAATGAAATAGATCACAGTATCATAGAATCAACCAGGTTGGAAGAGACCTCCAAGCTCATCCAGTCCAACCTAGCACCCAGCACTGGCCAATCAACCAGACCATGGCACTAAGTGCCCCAGCCAGGCTTGCTTCAGCACCTCCAGGGATCGGACTCCCCCATCTCCCGGGGCAGCCCATTCCAGTGCCAATCACTCTCTCTGGGAAGAATCACTTGTCAGGATGGAAAAGACCTTTGAGAGGAGCATCATAGGGAAAAGTGCAGTGTTGCTGGTGAGGTAAATATTGTGACAGACAAAACACATGTGTGCTGAGAAACATCTGGAAACCAAGCAGAAAGTAGAAGAGGCATTCAAAGTCCAACCACCATGCTTCAGCCTGACTGTATGATAGAAATGCCCAGCAGAGTTTTAAAGCTGTATTTCTCTCCAGAGGTGCCAGTTACACTGCAGAATGTACATAAATAGCTGGCAGTTAACTCAGGGATGGCTGTGACAGCAGCAGGGAAGCTACAGTATATAACAGGTTTCATCTCTGGTGCTGCCTACATAAACCTGAAAAAGTCTCTCTCAGGTCTGCATGCTCTAATTGTCATTTTTCAGTGGCAAGGTCAAAGTGTAGTCAGAGAAGCAGCATGCTGTCTGGCTGTTGTTTCAGTTGGAGAGGTAAATATTTAACAGCAGTGGTTTGAAAATGAGCCATGACAGCGTGAAATGTGCTCAGAGTTTTGGGGGCTGTGGCTGTTGAAATAATGATATTTGCAGGGTGTCATTGCTCATCTAGACAGAGCTAGGAGGAAGACCTGTGTCTGATTGTGTAGTATCATAGAATCAGCCAGGTTGGAAGAGACTTCCAAGCTCATCCAGCCCAACCTAGCACCCAGCCCTGGCCAATCAACCAGACCATGGCACTAAGAGCCTCATCCAGGCTTTGCTTCAGCACCCCCAGGGACAGTGACTCCACCACCTCCCTGGGCAGCCCATTCCAATGCCAATCACTCTCTCTGCCAATAACTTCCTCCTAACATCCAGCCTAGACCTGCCCTGGCACAGCTTGAGGCTCTGTCCCCTTGTTCTTTTGCTGCTTGCCTGGCAGCAGAGCCCAACCCCACCTGGCTACAGCCTCCCTTCAGGCAGTTGTAGACAGCAATGAGGTCTGCCCTGAGCCTCCTCTTCTGCAGGCTGCACACCCCCAGCTCCCTCAGCCTCTCCTCACAGGGCTGTGCTCCAGGCCCCTCCCCAGCCTTGCTGCCCTTCTCTGGACACCTTCCAGCACCTCAACATCTCTCTTGAATTGAAGAGCCCAGAACTGGACACAAGGTGTTCAGTAGCCTTCCAATTACTTGCCACTACCTCTCTCATTAAGGCCTAATAGAGAGTGTTTAATTATTGCAACAGACTTAGTGCATCCTTCAGAAATGCTGCACAGATCCATCGAGTAGTGTGTGCAACAGCCCCAGCTACGTTAGAAGTAATCAAGGTGGGTTGAGTGTAGTTACTGTTACTGTTGTATGTTTAGAAAGCATCTCTCAATTCTCACACAGGCTCACAGGATGTTAGGGGTTAGAAGAGACCCAAAGATGTCCTTGAGACTAACCCCCCTGCCAGAGCAGGACCATACAATCCAGCTCAGGTCACACAGGAACATATCCAGACAGACCTTGAAAGGCTTCAGAGAAGTAGAGGCTTTGGAGAGCCTGTGACCCTTACGGTAAAGAAGTTCCCCCTTGTGTTGAGATGGAACCTCCTGTGCTGCAGCTTCCATCCATTGCTCCTTCTCCTATCCCAGGGAGCAAGAACACAAAACTGAAACGGAGTCCTAAGCCCTTCGTCATGTCAGGAGTTTCAGTCTGGCCCTGCAAAGGGCTGGAGCACCTCTGCTATGAGGACAGGCTGAGAGAGTTGGGGCTCTGCAGCCTGGAGAAGAGAAGGCTTCGAGGAGACCTTAGAGTGGCTTTCCAGTATCTGAAGGGAGCCTACAGGAAGGCTGGGGAGGGACTATTGACAAGGTCTGGGAATGTCAGGATGAGGGGGAATGGGTTTGAACTGGCAGAGGGGAGATTTAGACTGGATGTTAGGAGGAAGTTCTTTACAGTGAGGGTGGTGAGACACTGGCACAGGTTGCCCAGGGAGGTTGTGGCTGCTTCCTCCCTGGAGGTGTTTAAAGCCAGGCTGGATGAGGCCTTGAGCAGCCTGCTCTAGTGGGAGGTGTCCCTGCCTATGGCAGGGGGTTGGAGCTGGATGATCCTTGAGGTCCCTTCCAACCTAAACCATTCTATGATTCCATGCCCCTCCATGGAATATTGTTACCAGTAAGTGCCTAATGATCCTGCACATGCAGGAAATTGATCTTCCCTGAAAAACATTGTCACAAAAAACCCCAAACCCTGCAGTGATGTCTTCTTTGTTACTCAAGATGGTCATCCTTTGTCATTGGCAACATCAAAGACTGGGTTTAAAGATTTCCTGGTAACGATTCCTTATGTAAATGGTATACAAAATTAGAATGTAATTCTACAAAATTGCTTGCTCCATTTCCCCCCCACCCCCTCTAGGATTTTAATAGCTTGGAGATGAGATTGATTTCCCACTGCTTTGCACTTTTTGTGGTCGTGTAGATTGCTTTGCAGGATGTATGAAGTGGATGTAAAACGCAGCCGGTCTGGTTTGACACATGCAGGAAACAGGCAGAGGTGCTGAATGCTAAGAACATCTCTCTGTGGACATTGTCACTGACCTAAATCAGGCTTCTTGAAAAAAAATGTTCTTTTGGGTCACTTGGCAGCTGGGACATACAGCTGTGGGCTGCAGAGCCACACTGCTTCTGTGTTGTCCCAGCTCTGCAGCACTCGTCTGAGGCTTCTGGCAAGTGCATCCTTTGACCGGGCTTAGAAAGCCAAAGGTCAGAGAATCACAGAATCAACCAGGTTGGAAGAGACCTCCAAGCTCATCTCAACCTAGCACCCAGCCCTGTCCAACCAACCAGACCATGGCACTAAGTGCCCCAGCCAGGCTTGGCTTCAACTCCTCCAGGCACAGCAACTCCACCACCTCCTTTGTAGGTGGTGTAAACAGCATTACTCTTGAATTGTAGAATTACAGAATTATAGAATCAACCAGGTTGGAAGAGACCTCCAAGCTCATCCAGTCCAACCTAGCACCCAGCCCTGGCCAGTCAACCAGACCATGGCACTGAGTGCCTCATCCAGGCTTTTCCTGAACACCCCGAGGGACAGCGACTCCACCACCTCCCTGGGCAGCCCATTCCAATGCCAATCACTCTCTCTGCCAACAGCTTCCTCCTAACCTCCAGCTTAGACCTGCCCTGGCACAGCTTGAGGCTCTGTCCCCTTTTTCTGTTGTTGAGTGCCTGGCAGAAGAGACCAACCCCACCTGGCTACAGCCTCCCTTCAGGTAGTTGCAGGCAGCAATGAGGTCTGCCCTGAGCCTCCTCTTCTGCAGGCTGCACACCCCCAGCTCCCTCAGCCTCTCCTCACAGGGCTGTGCTCCAGGCTCCTCACCAGCTTCCTTGACCTTCTCCGGACACCTTCCAGTACCTCAACATCTCTCTTGACTTGAGGAGCCCAGAACTGGACTCAGTACTCAAGATGTCCAGGAGCAGTTATTTAGCTTCAGTTCCCTGGGATGACTCCCAGTCTGTTGGTAGTTATCAGAAGCAAATTGGAAGGGAGAGGCCAAGCTGCAAGCTGTGGTTCTGTATTTACTTCACTTGGATTTCCAAGCCCCCTTATGGTAGCACAGGTATAGCAGTTGAGCTCTGGTTCAGCAGAGGGGTGGTCGTTTGTTTCAGTGGCAATTCTGAAGAGCCATGCAGAGGTTGGGTGGTGGATTTTAGGACCATTCATTATCATGTATGCAGAAACCCAGCCTTAACACTTGAGCCTTCTCAAAGCGTTTCAAAAGCTTTTCGGACCACAGACGTTGAAGCGCTTAAATTGGCTGCTACCCCACGCAGGCGACAGCAGCTTCTATTGTCTGATGCTCTTAAGACTTTGCTGAAGGGTTATTTAGGACTGAAGAATTTGCATTAGCAGAGCAGTGAATTCAAAGTGTCAGACTGCGGCTTCAAAGGCACTGAAAAATGAGAGAGAATAAGGAGCAGGTGCCTGCCTTAAACCCTTGCTCTGGAGCGGTGTGCGGTAAACTGGTTTCACATCGCACAGCCACAACAAGCTGCAGGGATCTTTTCCTAATGGGATGTATGACCATGGCAGGGAAATGAATGCTGCCATCTGGCCAAAGCTTTATGCCCTGGAGGACATGGAACTGCTGGAGCGAGTCCAGAGGAGAGCCACGAAGATGCTCAGAGGGCTGCAGCAGCTCTGCTATGAGGACAGGCTGAGAGAGTTGGGGCTCTGCAGCCTGGAGAAGAGAAGGCTTCGAGGAGACCTTAGAGTGGCTTTCCAGTATCTGAAGGGAGCCTACAGGAAGGCTGGGGAGGGACTATTGACAAGGTCTGGTAATGTTAGGACGAGGGGGAATGGGTTTAAGCTGGCAGAGGGGAGATTTAGACTGGATGTTAGGACTGGAAGTTCTTTACAGTGAGGGTGGTGAGACACTGGCACAGGTTGCCCAGGGAGGTTGTGGATGCTTCCTCCCTGGAGGTGTTTAAGGCCAGGCTGGATGAGGCCTTGAGCAGCCTGCTCTAGTGGGAGGAGGCCCTGCCTATGGCAGGGGGTTGGAGCTGGATGATCCTTGAGGTCCCTTCCAACCTAAACCATTCTATGATTCTATGATAGCTGCCCCTTGAGTCTCAGAATCACAGCCTGTTAGGAGTTGGAAGGGACCTCCAGAGATCTTTGAGTCTAATCTCTGTATATGGGAATTCATCAAGAATGGGACCTGACAGCTTCTCTACCAAGGTTTGACCAGAAGCTCAAGCAGCAGTGTAGTGGATGATTATTTCATCCAGTTCTTTCACTTTTTCTTAGATGCTGTCTTAATTAACCTTGATCTTAATTAATCATGCTTCCAGTATGGCCAGAGGAAAGAGAGGAGAAACAGAGGCACAGGACAAGAGTGAAGAAGTATTTCTTGACTGAAAATAAGAAACTAATGAGGCCTCCCAAGAAATTTAAGCTCATTGAATTGAAGCTCTCAACCTAGGCTCCCTTAATCTCTCCAAACCTGGCTGCTGCCATACTGAAGAGCTTCTATATGGATGCCATACTGAAGAGCTTCCATATGGATGGCAGCTCTGCTTTTGAGCTGTCGGGGCAGGCCATCCTTATTGCAGTCACAATTGCTCAGTGGTTTACATTTAAATATTCATGGGAGCAGGATGTAGAACACATCTTCCCTTCTCCCTTGCAAGTGCTAAAGAGAGCCCCATGCTATGGCTTCTCCCTGCTCCTGCAGATGCTTTTTTTCCTTACAGCATGTGCAGTGGAAAAACTTCCTCAGCACGGTAGCACATCATAAGCTGGTGGGTAGCACTGACCTCTTAGAGTTGGTCAGATGGGCTCAAAGCTGCTCAAATTAGGGTGACAGTGGATACTGAGTTTCTCAAAGCCTGCTAAAATTAGTAGATCCTAATCTATGGCTGCTGCTTGGGGTCTGTGGGAGAAAACAAGGAAACAAACAACTCAGCTGTGGTTCCCAGCAGAGCTTCAGCAAGAGCTAAACACCTCATTGAATGCAGTCAAACCCTGGGCTGTTCCAGCCACAGAACTGTGCTGCTGCAAGGGAATTGGAGACTTATCCTTTTCTTAGGTAGGGTGAAATGTTCTTGGATTGACTCTGATTCTTTCATCTGACCTGTTCTTAACCTGCCCAGAGCAGATTTGTAGGTATGTAAACAGCATTACTCTTGAATTATAGAATTACAGAATTATAGAATCAACCAGGTTGGAAGAGACCTCCAAGCTCATCCAGCCCAACCTAGCACCCAGCCCTAGCCAGTCAACCAGACCATGGCACTAAGTGCCCCAGCCAGGCTTGGCTTCAACACCTCCAGGGATGGTGACTCCACCACCTCCCTGGGCAGCCCATTCCAATGCCAATCACTCTCTCTGTGAAGAACTTCCTCCTAACATCCAGCCTATACTTCCCTCGGCACAACTTGAGGCTGTGTCCCCTTGTCCTGTTGCTGGTTGCCTGGGAGAAGAGAGCAACCCCACCTGGCTACAACCACCATTCAGGTAGTTGAAAAAGGGTCACTTACAGGCAGCTAACTCCTGAGTTCAAATGAAAATACTGAAGCAGATTTTATGTAGAGTTTTTAGTGATGTAGAGCAGAGGCACCTGAGTATGTTTCCAAAGCCCCAGCTGCTCAGTACAAGTCATAGAATCAGCCAGGTTGAAAGGGACCTCCAAGCTCTTCCAGTCCAGCCCAGCACCCAGCCCTCTCCAATCAACCAGACCATGGCACTAAGTGCCCCAGGCAGGCTTCTTTTTGAGCAGCACCTGGGGACAGGCACAGCCAGTCCAACTCTGCCCACACCAGCCGTGTCCTCTTAGGGCTCTGTGCCTAGTGCTGAGCAGTTGTTGGAAGCTCTTGCTGAGAGGAAGCTAAGAGCTGGAGCTCTCCTCACCAGAGGCAGATTTCTTCTGGCTAGATCCCAACCCATGGAAACTAATCTGCTGCATTCACTACAGCTTTTGACTCGCCCTCATCTGATATTGAAGATAATATCAGTAGTGTTGCACCCTTAATTTGCAAGTTATTTGCAGTCCAAGTTGTGGGAACAAATACTTCCATGTGTCATTTAGGAAATGTGGCCTGTGGAGTCTATTTGCAGTAACCATATTAGTTAAATTGCCAGTGTGATTAATTGTTGGAATGAATGTGCTTTCCTAAATACCAAAGCAATTACTCCTGGTAATTTATTCCACTCCTTACAACATGGCTGCAAGAACCTCAACTGGTCTGTCTCAGATAATATATTCCATGTTTTGTCATGGCCACTTGAGAGAGATTTCTTCTTTCTCCAGCAATTAGGTTATTCTAATTTGGAGAATGTTTTCAGTCTTCTTTATTAGAGTTTAATAAATTGTGGGTGAAATGATGGGTGTAAGTTGCAGCACAGGAGGTTCCAGCTCAACACAAGAAGGAACCTTTTTACTGTAAGGGTCCCAGAGCACTGGCACAGGCTGCCCAGAGAGGTTGTGGGGGTCTTCTTCTCTGAAGACTTTCAAGGCCTGTCTGGATGTGTTCCTGTGTGATCTGCTTTAGATACTCCTGCTCTGCAGGTTGGACTGGATGAGCTTTTGAGGTTCCTTCCAACCCCTACCATTCTGTGGTTCTGTGATTACATTTTAGAGTGACTCTGGAAGTCAGCTGCCAGCTTCCATTATTTTAACATAAATACCTAGACCTGAGTAAGGCATTCGACTCTGTCCCACATGACATCCTGGTCACCAAACTGGAAAAGCACAGACTGGATGGGTGGAGCACTCACTGGATAAGGAATTGGCTGGATGGTGGCATGCAGAGAGTGGTGATCAATGGCACAATGTCCACCTGGCAACCGGTGCCAAGTGGTGTTCCTCAGGGGTCAGTGCTGGGACCAGTGCTCTTTAACATCTTTGTCAGTGATATGGACAGAGGAATTGAGTGCACCCTCAGCAAGTTTGCAGATGACACCAAGCTGTGTGGCACAGCTGACTTGCTGGAGGGCAGGGATGCCATCCAGAGGGACCTGGACAGGCTGGAGAGGTGGGCCCAGGCCAACCTCATGACGTTTAACAAGGCCAAGTGTAAGGTCCTGCACCTGGGTCGGTGCAATCCCAGGCACAGATACAGGCTGGGTGGTGAATGGCTGAGAGCAGCCCTGAGGAGAAGGACCTGGGGGTCTGGGTTGACGAAAAGCTCAACATGAGCCTGCAGTGTGCACATGCAGCCCAGACAGCAACCCTGTGCTGGGCTGCAGCAAGAGCAGTGTGGGCAGCAGGGCAAGGGAGGGGATTCTCCCCCTTTACTCTGCTCTCCTCAGACCCCACCTGGAGTACTGTGTGCAGTTCTGGAGCCCCCAGCACAAGAAGGACATGGAACTGCTGGAGCCAGTCCAGAGGAGAGCCACGAAGATGCTCAGAGGGCTGCAGCAGCTCTGCTATGAGGACAGGCTGAGAGAGTTGGGGCTCTGCAGCCTGGAGAGGAGAAGGATTCAAGGAGACCTTAGAGTAGCTTTGCAGTATCTGAAGGGAGCCTACAGGAAGGCTGGGGAGGGACTATTGACAAGGTCTGGTAATGTCAGGACAAGGGGGAATGGGTTTAAGCTGGCAGAGGAGAGATTTAGACTGGATGTTAGGAGGAAGTTCTTTCCAGTGAGGGTGGTGAGACACTGGCACAGGTTGCCCAGGGAGGTTGTGGATGCTTCCTCCCTGGAGGTGTTTAAGGCCAGGCTGGATGAGGCCTTGAGCAGCCTGCTCTAGTGGGAGGTGTCCCTGCCTATGGCAGGGGGTTGGAGCTGGATGATCCTTGAGGTCCCTTCCAACCTAAACCATTCTATGATTCTATGAATAAAACCAGCAGACACTTGGAACAGTAAAACCCAATACAAGTGAAATTGTTGACTTCTGCCCTTCAGTTTCCATTTATCATGTTAGACTCATATCTCCCTGGGGGTTTCGTTAGATATTGGTATTTATTACACCAAATATTGCTGGGCATTTTAAGAAGTACTTATTTTGTTCTGTTGGGTGCTAAAGTCACCTGTACCTATGGGTAGCTGTAGTTCTAGAGGGAAATAATTGTTTCTGTTATTTTATACACTAAGTTAGAGCCTTAAGGAATGTGTAGAAAGTGTATAATGAGCACTGCGACTTGACCTGCTCACAGTTCTGTGGTATCAGTGGCTCTCTCTTGCCAAATGTGATGAAGTTACTAATCACAGTCTCACAGTATCACCAAGGTTGGAAGAGACCTCACAGACCGTCAAGTCCAAGCCGTTACCACAGAGCTCAAGGCTAGACCATGGCACCAAGTGCCACGTCCAATCCTGCCTTGAACAGCTCCAGGGACGGCGACTCCACCACCTCCCTGGGCAGCCCATTCCAGTGTCCAATGACTCTCTCACTGAAGAACTTTCTCCTCACCTCAAGCCTAAACTTCCCCTGGCATAGCTTGAGGCTGTGTCCTCTTGTTCTGGTGCTGGCCACCTGAGAGAAGAGAGCAACCTCCTCCTGGCCACAACCACCCCTCAGGAAGTTGTAGACAGCAATAAGGTCTGCCCTGAGCCTCCTCTTCTCCAAGCTAAAGAGGAGGATTAGATCCTTTCTGGATTAGAAAGATTTGGTGCTTGCGTTGTCTGTTTCCCCACTTCGCTAAGATTCTTGTATTCTTTATCCATCCCTGACTGGCATCCTGGTCTGGATCAGAGGGACAAGGGAGGTTATTCTGCCCCTTTACTCAGCACTGGTCAGGCCACACCTTGAGTACTGTGTCCAGTTCTGGGCTCCTGAATTAGAAAGAGATGTTGAGACCCTGGAACGTGTCCAGAGAANGGGAGGTCTAGGCTGGATGTTAGGAGGAAGTTGTTGTCAGAGAGAGTGATTGGCATTGGAATGGGCTGCCCAGGGAGGTGGTGGAGTCGCCGTGCCTGGAGGTGTTGAAGCCAAGGCTGGCTGGGGCACTTAGTGCCATGGTCTGGTTGGTTGGCCAGGGCTGGGTGCTAGGTTGGGCTGGATGATCTTGGAGGTCTCTTCCAACCTGGTTGATTCTATGATTCTATGAAGTGTGTGAGAGACTCAACCCATACTGCAGCCTGTAGGACAAAATGATGCTGAGGCTGGGCATTGCAATTGGTGTCCTTTCCTATTCCCCATTCAAGGTGCACCTTCTCTTACTCTAAGGCTGTGCTCACATGTTCCTCTGAGAGAGTGAGTCGTTAATCTCAGGACAATCTTCTGCCTTGCTCATTTTCTCTCTGAAATTACTGGAGCTTCACTGACCCCACAGGTCCAGCAGTTCCTTTCTGGTATGTGATGAGCCAGCAAAGTGTAAATGATAGCAGAGGCTACAAACTGCAGAAGGTGGCCAAGTGCCATGTTGGACTGGATGATCTTGGAGGTCTCTTCAACTTGGTTTATTCTATGTTGAGTATTACTCTTTCCTCAGTGTTTCAGTAAGAATTCAGGTGTTGTTTGATGCTTTGTACATTTAGAGTTCTTGGTCTTTTACAGTATTATGAGTATATCACACAACACTCTGCTGAGGTCAGGGCGATACTGAACAGAGAAATTGGAGTGCAGAATTCCTTGTCCTGTTGCAGGCAACAGCATTTGTAATCAGGAATTGCATGGAGTGACTTACTGCTGAAAGAACAAACCTGAAACTTCATTCCTGCTCATTTCTTTATTGTCTTTGTCTGTTTGGTTGATCTTCTTGTGTTTTTTGTTTGCTTGGTTGTTGTTTTTTCAATGGTGATTTCAGTGTATCATCCAGCTGAGGGCTTGGTCAGAAGTCCTACACTGCAGTGCTCCTACCTTGAGTCTTCTGCTTGTCTGCTACCCATCTGACTGTCACCCTAATGGCTGTTGTTGCAACTAAAACTAGACTCTGCAAGCAGATTTCAAAAAGCTGGTTCTCTTGGAGGTGGCAAGAAACTTTGATATTGGGCAAAATAAGTCATGGCTGTATTTGTTAGATATCAAGCTAAAGCAGCTGGTGACATGAGTGTAAATAAGAGAGAAAACAGCAGGAAAGGGTTCTTGATAAGTTCTTTATTGTGCTTACTAATATCTATCTATAGAGCTAAAGCAGTTGGTGAAATGAGAAGAGAGTAAGTAGAGCGGAAACAACAGGGAAGGGTTCTTGATGTGTTCTTTATTGTCTTTACTAATATCTATCTATAGAGCTAAAGCAGTTTGTGAAATGAGAAGAGAGTAAGTAGAGCGGAAACAACAGGGAAGGGTTCTTGATGTGTTCTTTATTGTCTTTACTAATATCTATCTATAGAGCTAAAGCAGTTTGTGAAATGAGAAGAGAGTAAGTAGAGCGGAAACAACAGGGAAGGGTTCTTGATGTGTTCTTTATTGTCTTTACTAATATCTATCTATAGAGCTAAAGCAGTTTGTGAAATGAGAAGAGAGTAAGTAGAGCGGAAACAACAGGGAAGGGTTCTTGATGTGTTCTTTATTGTCTTTACTAATATCTATCTATAGAGCTAAAGCAGTTTGTGAAATGAGAAGAGAGTAAGTAGAGCGGAAACAACAGGGAAGGGTTCTTGATGTGTTCTTTATTGTCTTTACTAATATCTATCTATAGAGCTAAAGCAGTTTGTGAAATGAGAAGAGAGTAAGTAGAGCGGAAACAACAGGGAAGGGTTCTTGATGTGTTCTTTATTGTCTTTACTAATATCTATCTATAGAGCTAAAGCAGTTTGTGAAATGAGAAGAGAGTAAGTAGAGCGGAAACAACAGGGAAGGGTTCTTGATGTGTTCTTTATTGTCTTTACTAATATCTATCTATAGAGCTAAAGCAGTTTGTGAAATGAGAAGAGAGTAAGTAGAGCGGAAACAACAGGGAAGGGTTCTTGATGTGTTCTTTATTGTCTTTACTAATATCTATCTATAGAGCTAAAGCAGTTTGTGAAATGAGAAGAGAGTAAGTAGAGCGGAAACAACAGGGAAGGGTTCTTGATGTGTTCTTTATTGTCTTTACTAATATCTATCTATAGAGCTAAAGCAGTTTGTGAAATGAGAAGAGAGTAAGTAGAGCGGAAACAACAGGGAAGGGTTCTTGATGTGTTCTTTATTGTCTTTACTAATATCTATCTACAGAGCTAAAGCAGCTTGTGGAACGAGGAGTAAGTAGAGAGGAAACAACAGGAAGGGGTTCTTGATGTCTTCTTTACTGTCCTTACTAATATCTATCTATAGAGCTAAAGCAGTTTGTGAAATGAGAAGAGAGTAAGTAGAGCGGAAACAACAGGGAAGGGTTCTTGATGTCTTCTTTACTGTCCTTACTGTTATGTATCTTTAGCTTTATTTATCTGATGCTAACCAAATAATTTCAAATGAAATAGTTCATCTGATTTAGAGCATTCCTCAGCCACTGCATGGTTTGAAATTGTGATAAGATTTTAGTTGAGTTCCTAAGAGAGGTACAGAGAAAACATATTTTAAACACACCAAAGTGTTAGAGTGAGTCCAGAGGAAGCCACAAAGATGCTCAGAGGGCTGCAGCAGCAGTTTGGGCTCTGCAGCCTAGAGAAGAGAAGACTTTGAGGAGACCATGGAGTGCATTCCAGTATCTGAAGGGGGGCTACAGGAGGGCTGGGGGGGGGACTATTGACAAGGTCTTGTAATGGCAGGATGAAGAACAAGGGGTTTAAACTGGCAGAGGGGAGATTTAAACTGGATGTTAGGAGGTTCTTCACAGTGAAGGTGGTGAGACACTGGCACAGGTTGCCCAGGGAGGTTGTGGAGCACAGAGTCAGCCAATGTGATCTTTGATTTCTGTGCTCCACAACCTCCCTGAAGCTGTTCAAGGCCAGCTTGGAGGAGGCCTTGAGTGACATGTTCTAGTGGGAGGTGTCTGTGCCTATGGCAGGGGGATGGAACTGGCTGAGCTTTGAGGTCCCTTCCAAGCTAACCCATTCTGTGATAAGCTATGGCTAGGGTAGGCCTGGTTACCTCCGTGGGCAGACTTGTGCTGTGCATAGGATGTCTGCCCTTGGGAGGCCAGGTCCTGTAAAAGAGATTTACAACTCCCTTGTCTATTGTTGAACAAAAGGTCATTTTTATAAGTGGAGGCTTTGGTACGGGTACACTTCTGGCTCGAGGTGTTTCTGCCACGTGGAGTGGTGCCGTGCCGCCTGCAGCAGTGCCAAGGGGCCACACGTCTGGGACAGTGCAGTGCCATGGGGCTCCTCTTTTGTCTCTGCAGAAGCAGGAGGCAAGAAGCTGCGAAGCACTGTCCAGAGGAGCACCGAGACAGGACTGGCAGTGGAGATGAGGAACTGGATGACCCGCCAGGCCAGCCGCGAGTCGACGGACGGCAGCATGAACAGCTACAGCTCCGAGGGAAAGTAAGCAGCGGTTCTAACCGTGGTCAGCTGAGGCTGTTCAGTCAGAGCTTCCTTTCACAGCCTTGGGGTTGTTTAGCCTGGAGAAGAGGAAGCTCAGGGCAGACCTCATTGCTGTCTACAACTACCTGAAGGGAGGCTGTAGCCAGGTGGGGTTGGGCTCTTCTGCCAGGCAAGCAGCAACAGGACAAGGGGACACAGCCTCAAGTTGTGCCAGGGCAGGTCTAGGCTGGATGTTAGGAGGAAGTTGTTGGCAGAGAGAGTGATTGGCATTGGAATGGGCTGCCCAGGGAGGTGGTGGAGTCACTGTCCCTGGGGGTGTTCAGGAAAAGACTGGATGAGGCACTCAGTGCCATGGTCTAGTTGACTGGCTAGGACTGGGTGCTAGGTTGGACTGGATGGTCTTGAAGGTCTCTTCCAACCTGGTTGATTCTGTTCTATTCTATTACTGTAGTGTCAGTAATTAACCAAGCCTAAGTATTCCCTTACAGCTGAGTCTCTCATTGGACGGATTTCTGCCATGACAAAGGCACTGCAGAACTGCAGCATGCAGTGTGAAATTAACCATGGAAAGGGGCAGGTTTGCCTTTGAAAACTCCTTGCACACATCTGTGCTTTGCAGAAAGAAACCCCCACAGCATTTCCAGGTGTTTCTCACTGGCATGAAGGGTTTCTCAAAGGGTCTGCTGGGTTTGAAAGCTGAAGACTTTTATTGCCTTTTCCATCCTTGAAATGCGGCTGATGGAACCAGTCAAAATTGTTTGCAGAGTGTTGAACAAAAAGATGAAATTGAGTGCAAAGTATTCCTTGTTCTACTTACAGACTTCTTTATGTTCACTACAGGAAAGCCAGGGAGGGACTGTTTAGGCTGTCAGGTAGGGATAGGACTGGGGGAAATGGAACAAAGCTGGAAATGGGGAGATTCAGACTGGATGTTAGGAAGAAGTTCTTTAGTGTGAGGGTGGTGAGAGCCTGAAAGGGGTTGCCCAGGGAGGTGGTGGAAGCCTTATCCATGGAGGTGTTTAAGGCCAGGCTGGATGAGGCTGTGGCCAGCCTGATCTAGTGTGAGGTGGCAGGAGGGTTTCTGGCATGACAAAGGCACCTGGTGAATGAGAGCTGCAGCAAGCAGTGCAAAGTGAAACACAAAAGGGCAGGTTTGCTTTTGAAAACTGCTTGCACACATCTGTGCTTTGCAGAAAAAAAAGCCCCACACATTTCCAGGTGTTTCTCACTGGCATGAAGGGTTTCTCAAAGGGTCTGCTGGTTAATTTTGAGGAAATGGTGGAGGCAGACATGTGGAATTGCCATGGATCATGCATTTCATAACCTCTCCAGTTAAAGACTGCCGAGCGGTATGTCCAAAACATTGCTCAGAAAAGTCTTGTTGTGGATGGACTTATTGGTGGTATTCATGGCACTGGATGATACACCTGCACTGGACAATGTATCTTGCACATCCAAGCTGATTGTACTCAACACTGCTCAGGCCTCACCTTGAGTCCTATGTCCAGTTCTGGGCTCCACAATTCAATAGACATGTTGAGGTGCTGGAAGGTGTTGAGAGAAGGGCAGCAAGGCTGGGGAGGGGCCTGGAGCACAGCCCTGTGAGGAGAGGCTGAGGGAGCTGGGGGTGTGCAGCCTGCAGAAGAGGAGGCTCAGGGCAGAGCTCATTGCTGTCTNGATTCTATGAACAGACCATTCTATGCTGGAGGCCAAACTGCTGCTTGGTGAACACTGTCAGGTTCTGAACAATGCAGTAATTGTTTTGTAATCATGTAGATGAGTACCAAAACCATAAATGCTAAATGCCAAGCACCTATAAAAAACAAAGAGGGTTGCAGCAGCTCTGCTGTGAGCACAGACTGAAAGAGTTGGGGCTGTTCAGGCTGGAGAAGAGGAGGCTCCCAGGTGACCTTCTTGTGGCCTTCCAGGATCTGAAGGGGAACTACAGAAAAACCTGGGGAAGGACTTCTTAGGCTGTCAGGGAGTGCCAGGACTGGGGGGAATGGAGCAAAGCTGGAGGTGGGGAGAGTCAGAGTAGAGGTGAGGAGGAAGTTGTTCAGTATGAGAGTGGTGAGAGGCTGGAATGGGTTGCCCAGGGAGGTGGTTGAGGCTCCATCCTTGGAGGTGTTTAAGGCCAGGCTGGCTGAGGCTGTGTGCAGCCTGCTCTAGGGTAGGGTGTCCCTGGGCATGGCAGGGGGGTTGGAACTGGCTGATCCTTGTGTTCCCTTCCAACCCTGACTGATTTTGTGATTCCATGAAATTCAAGTGTATTTATTTGCTTATTTTCAATATCCATTTTCAGTTTGATTTTCCCTGGTGTGAGGTTGGCTTCAGACAGCCAGTTCAGTGATTTTCTGGATGGCCTTGGTCCTGCTCAGCTTGTGGGACGACAGACTTTGGCAACACCATCGATGGGTAAGCATTTATGTGTTATATATGTGACATAATCAACTCAGCCTGGTAATTAGAGCATAGACCTTTTCTAGGTTCTGAGTGTTTAAATATGGATTTCCCATGTGGTTGTGAACAGCTCAGTTAAGACCAAAACTATAACCTCATCCAAATCTGAACAGGATTATAGATGCTCATTATGACAGCCAAAAGTAGAAAGGTGCTTTGAAAAATGAAGTCTTTTATTGCCTTTTCCATCTTTAAAATGTGGCTCATGGAACCAGTCTGAATTATTTGCTGAGTGTTGAATAAAAAGATGAGATTGAGTGCAAAGGATTTGTTGTTCTGCTTGCAGACTTTTTTACATTCACTACAGGAGTGCTGGGGAGGGACTTTTTAGGCAGTGATAGGACTGGGTGGGGGAATGGAACAGAGTTAAAAATGGTTAGATTCAGGCTGGATGTTAGGAAGAAGTTGTTCAGCATGAGGGTGGTGAGAGCCTGGAAGGGGTTGCCCAGGGAGGTGGTGGAAGTCTCATCCCTGGAGGTGTTTAAGGCCAGGCTGGATGAGGCTCTGGCCAGCCTGATCTAGTGTGAGGTGCCAGGGGAGTTGGAACTGGCTGATCCTTGTGGTTCCTTCCAACCCTGACTGATTCTGTGATTTTATGAGTCTGTACCAATTACACTGAGGCACAATACCAATGAAGTAGATGTCAGGATGGTAAAACACCTTTGAGAGAAGCATCAGAGAGAAGCATCATCCCTTGTCTGAAGCTAGAAGTATGGTGAAGAGATTCCAAGCAGTATTACAGAGCTGCTTTGTACTAATTCCCTTGCTTCTTTTTCCTTTTAATCTGAAATTAAGACAAAAGGAAATTATGCTGAAGATAAGGGCATGGAAAATTGGAGACAAGATGTTATTGCAGAGGTTTTTTAGTTGTTTACTGGCATAAATAGCAGTGAAGAGGATAAGTATTACATTGTCTAGCAGGGTCAGTAACCAGATTTATCTGGACCTGAGCAAGGCCTTTGGCACTGTCCCACACCACATCTGGTCTCCAGGCTGGTGACACATGGGTTTGATGGGTGAAGCACTGGATGGATAAAGAACTGGCTTGGTGGCTGCACCCAGAGAGTGGCTGTCAATGGCTCCATGGCCAAATGGAGGCCAGGGACAAGTGGAGTCCCTCAGGGATCAGCCCTGGGACCAGTCTTGTTCAACAGCTTTGTGGGTGCCATGGACAGAGGCACTGAGTGCAGCCTCAGCAGGTTTGCTGCCCACACCAAGCTGTGTGGTGCAGCAGCCAGGCTGGAGGGCAGGGATCCATCCAGAGGGACCTGGACAGGCTGCAGAGGTGGGCACAAGCCAACCTCAGGAGGGTCAGCAAGACCAAGTGCAAGGTCTTGCAGCTGGGTTGAGGCAATCCCAAGCACCAATACAGGCTGAGCAGTGAGTGGCTGGAGAGCAGCCCTGAGGAGAGGGACTTGGGGGTGCTGCTGGAGGAGAAGCTCCACAGGAGCCAGCAGTGTGCACTTGCAGCCCAGAAAGCCAAGCAGAGCCTGGGCTGCATCAGGAGAAGTGTGGCCAGCAGGGCCAGGGAGGTGATTCNAGTTTCAGACTGGCTGTGAGGATGAAGTTGTTCAGCATGAGAGTGGTGAGAGGCTTGAATGGATTTCCCAGGGAGGTGTTTGTGGCCCCATGGCTGGAGGTGTTTAAGGCCAGGCTAGATGAGGCTCTGGCCAGCCTGATCTAGAGTAGGGTGCCCCTGGGCATGGCAGGGGGATTGGAATTAGATGATCCTTGTGGTCCCTTCCAACCCTGACTGATTCTGTGATCATCTTTACTGGTGGAATGATCATGTATTAATCCTGGAAATTGCCTTAGGTTTTCATGTATTTAGGTATTTCTGAATTGCAATGCTAGCATTTCTTTTTGTTACCTAGGAGATATCCAGGTGGGAATGATGGACAAGAAAGGACAACTGGAAGTAGAAATAATCCGAGCCCGTGGCCTTGTTGTAAAACCAGGTTCAAAGACACTGCCAGGTAAGGAAGGTTAAATCTTACCAACAAGAGTTCTACCCAGAGCAATCCAACAGACACCCAGGTGCTGAGGGGAAACTCTTAGCAAATTCATCTGTGAGTGAATTACAGCAGTGGACACTGAAATGTATCATGGATGCTTTAGTGGTGGCCTTCCAGTAGCTGAAGGGGACCTACAGGAAGGCTGGGGAGGGACTATTGACAAGGTCTGGTAATGACAGGATGAGGAGGAATGGGTTTGAACTGGCAGAGGGGAGATTCAAACTAGATGTTAGGAAAGGGTTCTTTGCAGTGCAGGTGGTGAGACATTGGCTCAGGTTGAGGGTGGTGAGACACTGGCACAGATTGCCCAGGGAGGTTGTGGAGCAGAGAGTCAGCCAATGTGATCGAAGATCACATTGGCTGACTCTCTGCTCCACAACCTCCCTGGAGGTGTTCAAGGCCAGGCTGGATGAGGCCTTGGGCAGCCTGTTCTAGTGGGAGGTGTCCCTGCCTATGGCAGTGGGTTGGAACTGGTTGATCCTTGAGGTCCCTTCCAACCTAAACCACTCTATGATGAAATGGTACACAAAAATCCAACCCCATCTTGGGAGGGAAAGTCAGACTGGTGTCTGGGCTACCAGAAGACACAAAAGTAGTTTAGTAAGAGCAAATACATCATTGATTATGGGGTGGAGAGGAAGTTGCACACTGAAGATGTGGTCTCAGAAGCTTAGGGATGAAGAGGGACTCAACAAGAGGGGTAGCTACTCGAAAAGTAGTCCAACATCTGGTACTTACTCCTTATTTTATAATCTGGTGTCCTATAATGCTGTGTGGAAAGGACAATAGGATGGTATTTTTAGCAAGCTCTTCTGCCAGAATAGAAACTGTGTCAGAGCCTTTTCTTCACTGATTTTTCACCTTGTAGGTAATTTTAAATTATGAACAATTTGGAGCATTGATCCAAATCTCACCAAAGTCACTGCAAGTCATTCATTTACTTAACAGGCCTAGTTTGTATGTTGTACAGTGCAGGGATACTGTATCTGTACAGGAGTAGCTGAGTTTTTCCAGGTCCGAATCTGAGTTGCTTCATCTCAGAAGAGACACAGAAGAAGCAGTAAAGAAAAAAAATTACACTACCAAAACCACACCCACAAAATGCATGGGTGCTCTGCATCTGGAGATTTGGGGGTCAGACTCAGTGATCTCTTTGGGTCCCTTCCAAACCTTCACATCCTGTGATCCTGTGCTCATATAAGTCATGCAAGGTCCTGCATCTGAGTTGAGGCAATGCCAAGCACAAATCCAGGCTGGGCAGTGAGTGGCTGAGAGCAGCCCTGAGGAGAGGGACTTGGAGCTGCTGCTGGACCAGAAGCTCAACAGGAGCCAGCAGTGTGCACTTGCAGCCCAGAGAGCCAAGCAGAGCCTGGGCTGCATCAGGAGAAGTGTGGCCAGCAGGGCCAGGGAGGTGATTCTTCCCATCTGCTGTGCTCTGCTGAGACCCCACCTGGAGTACTGCATCCAGTTCTGGAGCCCCTGGGACAAGAGGGCTGTGGAGATGCTGGAGTGTGTCCAGAGGAGGGCCAGGAGGATGCTCAGAGGGCTGCAGCAGCTCTGCTGTGAGCAGAGACTGAAAGAGTTGGGGGCTGTTGAGTCTGGAGAAGAGGAGGCTCCCAGGTGACCTTCTTGTGGCCTTTCAGTATCTGAAGGGGGCTACAAAAAAGCTGGGGAGAGACTTTTTAGGCTCTCAGGGAGTGCCAGGACTGGGGGGAATGGAGCAAAGCTGGAGGTAAGTAGGTTCAGCCTGGATATGAGGAGGAAGTTGTTCAGCATGAGAATGGTGAGAGGCTGGAATGGGTTACCCAGGGAGGTGGCTGAAGCCTCATGGCTGGAGGTGTTTAAGGCCAACCTGATCTAGGGTAGGGTGTCCCTGCCCACAGCAGGGCAGTTGGAAGTGGCTGATCCTTGTGGTCCCTTCCAACCCTGACTGATTCTATGATTCTATGATTTCTGCAGTAAAAGGCAGATTTAACATCTGTTGTGCAAAATAAATCAATCTCTACTTCTTTTACTTACTGCTGTCTGTTTTCTTCTAAGCACCATATGTAAAGGTGTATCTATTAGAAAATGGAGTCTGCATAGCCAAAAAGAAAACAAAGGTAGCAAGAAAAACGCTGGAACCACTTTATCAGCAGCTTCTATCATTTGAGGAAAGCCCCCAAGGAAAAGTTTTACAGGTAATGTGCATCAGTGTTCTTCTGAATCTGACAATGGGACCTGCACAGGTGCCACTGAATGGGTTTCAAACCTCCTTTTATGCTTCATTTGTCTAATTCTGCTCTTTCAAGTACTTGTTGAGCAGGGGTTGGTCTCTTCTCTTAGGCACCCAGTGACAGAACAAGAGGACACAGCCTCAAGCTGTGCCAGGGCAGGTTCAGGGTGAACGTTAGGAAGAAATTCTTCCCAGCAAGAGTGATTGGCATTGGAATGGGCTGCCCAGGGAGGCAGTGGAGTCGCTATCCTGGAGGTGTTTAAGAAGAGGCTGGATGAGGCACTTACTGCCATGGGTTAGTTAATTAGAAGGGTTAGGTGATAGGCTGGACTCAATGATCCTAGAGGTCTCTTCCAACCTGGTTAATTCTGTGATTCTGTGATCAATACTACAGTTACAGTTGTTGATGAAAGTAGGGAGTGCTGAGCAGCACTTAGTGCCATGGTCTGGTTGACTGGCTAGGGCTGGGTGCTAGGTTGGACTGGATGATCTTGGAGGTCTCTTCCAACCTGGTTGGTTCTATGATTATTTTGCTTCTACTGTATGTATGGACTCCTTTACTCACTGGGCTTGCTTTAGTGTCGTGGGTAACTGCTCTGTACTGCCCAGGTCATTTCTGTCACTGCCTCATGATTAGTATACAGGGAACCAAATTATGTCAGCAGGCAAATATTTCATTCCTTCATATAATTAAGTAAGCGGAGATGTGATGATTTGAGGTGCTGGAGTGAGTTCAGAGGAGGGCAGCGAAGCTGGGGAAGGGCCTGGAGAATAAATCTTCAGAGGAAAGACTGAAGGAGCTGGGGATGGTTAGTTTGAAACAGAGGAGGCTGAAGGGAGACCTCATTGCTGTCTGCAACTACCTGAAAGGATGGAGAGGTTGGTGCTGGTCTCTTCTCACAGGTAATTAGAACAAAGTGGAATGGCCTCAAGCTGCACCAGGGCGGGTTTAGACTGGACATTAGGAAAAGTGTTTTCCCAGCAAGAGTGATCAGGGTTTGGAATGTGCTGCCCAGGGAGGTAGTGGAGTCACCAACCCTGGATGTGTCTAAAGGTCATTCAGATGTGGTGCTTGGGGCTATGGCTGAGAGGTGACCTTTATAGAGTGGGGTTAATGGTTGGACTAGCTGAGCCCAGGGCTCTTTTATGACCTGAATTATTCTATGAAGTAATTTCTGCTGATTCTTTTCTATTCTGTTTCCTTTGCTAACAGATAATTGTCTGGGGAGACTATGGACGTATGGATCACAAATCCTTTATGGGAGTGGCACAGATACTTTTAGATGATCTGGACCTGTCCAACATGGTGATTGGGTGGTTCAAACTCTTCCCTCCTTCTTCCTTAGTAGACCCAACTTTAGCTCCTCTCACCAGAAGAGCTTCCCAGTCATCTCTTGAAAGTTCCACAGGACCTTCGTATGCTCGCTCATAGCAGCTGTGAAACTGTTGTCATAGCAACCAGCGTTACTAAGCAACCAACAACATCAACTACAGGTCGCAAACCCTGGTAACACTGCATGCTAAATGTTGTGTCTTCTGAGCCTGTTTCTGGGGCTGCTCCGCGATCCTGTGTTCTCAAGGAAGTCGCACACATTGTGCCCTATGGAAGGCCCTCAGGCGAAGGACCCAAGTCACGAAGAACTTGCTAGGTTTGGAGTTCAGAGACACTTGGTTTTGGTCAAATCTGAAGCCATGGACTAAACTATCAAAGAATCAATCTGTTTCATGCAACAAAAGTCCTTTTCAATGGCATATCTGTTTTGTTGCTCCTCGTTTCTTTCTTTATCTGCCCTCCCTCCTAAAGCTTGGTTATGCCACAGAAACGGAGCAGAAGCTCCTGTGAAGCCATGTTAAAGGCAGCGGAGGAAAAGAAGAATGTAAAGATGCTGGAAGAGTCAACTGTTGTCGGCAGCAGTTGCTTGAGACACAAAAACTCTTTGTACTGAAAAGATTCAAGCCTTCAAGTGGCAGGCTTCATACCTCCTGCTAGCGAGACAGCGAAACCCCAGCTAGGATGGAGCTTCATACCTCCAGCTAGCGAGACAGCGAAACCTCAGCTAGGATGGACTCTCTGGAAAGGCAAATTCTGTGCATACACTGTACTGTATGAAATCAAAAAGAAAACAATTTGTTGGTCTTTTTTTTTTTCTTTCTTTTTGCATGGACACAACAGATTTAAGCTGAAATTATTTTCTTGGGGCTGCAACTTGCAAAAACAAACAAAAAAACCCCAAAACAAAACAACTAACAATAAAAAACCCAACAAAAAGTTTAAAAAAGGGGGGGGGGAAAGTTTAAAAATAAAAAAAAAGGAATCAATTCAGCCATTTTCAACAATTTCTAGTCTTTTTTGAAAGCTAAATTTCACTAGTGCATGGTTTTAAAGGGAAGAGAATGCAATGGGGGGGGTACAGAGACCAAGTTGAGCGTTCTTCAAGCCAGTCTTGGGGGAGGGGGGAAGGGAGGGGGGGGCTGTGTTCTTTGCAGACGTGTTAAAAGGGAAACAAAACCAAAAGCAACCCTCATTTCTAAAGCAGATGTTCAGAAATGCTGTTTCTGTGACAAGAAAGGAGTGTAACCTATTAAAATGTATTTCGATGGTACAAAAGGTACAGGCCTTGTAAACTTCAGCATTGCACTTCTCTGACCTCCTCCTTCCTCTGTTTGCAGTTGGGTGTTAGGAGGAAGTTGTTGGCAGAGAGAGTGATTGGCATTGGAATGGGCTGCCCAGGGAGGTGGTGGAGTTGCCGTGCCTGGAGGTGTTGAAGCCAAGCCTGGCTGGGGCACTTAGTGCCATGGTCTGGTTGATTGGCCAGTGCTGGGTGCTAGGTTGGGCTGGCTGAGCTTGGAGGTCTCTTCCAACCTGGTTGATTCTGTGATTCTCCTTCCAGTCTCTTTCCTTTTGCTCTTTTTTCTACCCTCTTCTACCTCCCAGGATGACCATCATGTTCTAAACCAGCTCCCTTTGGACTTGAATTCCTCTTTCGTGCCCCATATTTTGTTCAGGGTTGCAATTTCTTCTGCATTTTTGAATGATTTGAGGAGGGAAAAAAAATACTCTTTGAGAAGTTTTTAGTTTGGGTTTTGTTTGTTTTTCTTTTCAAGCATGTTGAAAAGGGAATTTTGCAACATGGCTTGGGAGCACATCAATGTAATTCCGCATGTGTTTGATAAAGAAGAAATTTGAACTCCTTTGCAGTTTCTTGTACAGTGCATGGTAAATTATTTTCATGGGGTTTTTTTCCCCCCCTCTCACTTTCAGATTGAATTCTACAGCAAAATACCACCTGGCCATTATAAGACATCCTCAATAAGTTTGTTTTTTGCACCAGCATCTTTCATTCCAAAGTCCAACCATCATTTTCTTGAAGGTTGGGATTCTAAGGTCCAACCTTCATTTTCTTGAAGGTTGAAGGTTGGGGTTCCAAGGTTGAGCCATCATTTTCTTGAAGGTTGAAGGTTGGGATTCCAAGGTCCAACCATCATTTTCTTGAAGGTTGGGATTCTAAGGTCCAACCTTCATTTTCTTGAAGGTTGTGGTTGGGTTGTTTTGTTTTTGTGGTTTTTTTTTTTTTGGAAAGAGGGAAAAATAATGTCCCTGGTTGAGTTGTTTGGGTTTTTTTAGGAGGTAAATGTAACAAGTGGTGAGACACAGGTTGCCCAGGGAGGTGGTGGAAGCCTCATCTCCGAAGGTCTTTAAGGCCGGGTTGGATGGGGTCTGAGCAACCTAATCTAGCGTGAGATGTCCCTGCCCATGTCAGGGGAGGGTTGGAACTGGATAATCCTTCAGGTCTCTTCCAACCCTGACAATTCTGTCAGTCTAACTTTTTATTTGCACTAAACCAAATGAATTGCTACGGTTTTGGAGACGACAAAAGCAGCAAAGGTAGAGTAATTGGTAGAGCTCTGCTGCAAAGTTCAGTTTTCCATCAACTACATTTGTGTTGCAAAACCACATCATTAGACTCATAGAATCTATGATTATAAGGATGTATTTTCTGGGAATAATTGTGGATTATCAGTCTGGGGGAAGAAAAATTCAGTCTTTGGTTCGCAAAATAGCCTTAAAGAAAACGTAACCACTCCAGCAGCTCTTTGGCACCATCCCTGCAGTCAGTGAACCTTCACCAAGCTCTGTTTTGTAGCAGACAGCGACTACCATTGGGTGGTGCTGCGAGTTCGAGCTTTTCATCGAGGGGCATGATTTGAAGGGCATGTGACTGGCTAACATTTGCTAACAAAATAGCCTGGGGTCTTTTTGGTTTTTTGGGTATTTGGATGCCTTTAATTCCTGTCGAAGGTTTAATATTGAAACCTTGCAATAACCTTTTGAAATCCTCCATTGCATTTACCTGTAAGGGCCACACACAGAGTGCTTGGTTTTGTTTGAAGTGAAACATCTGTTGAGGTATCCCACGGAGAAGATCTTAAAGCTTGCCTCAGAAGAGGGCAAAAGCAGTAACAAGCATCACTTCAAATGCCTTTTACTTTGTGCAATATCATAGGAATCAAGGTTGTGTCTTGTCTTCAAGAGTTTTGTCTAATGGGTGTTGTGAAGTTAATGGACAGACTGGTGAAAAATGGTGTTTATGGGAATAATTTAGACACCTGTCTACCAGCAGCAGGTGAATGCTACTACCCTTGCACTCTACCATATCAAGTAGTGACAGGACTAGGGGGGAATGGAGCAAAGATGGAGGTGGGGAGATTCAGAGTGAACGTGAGGAGGAAGTTCTTCACCATGAGAATGCTGAGAGCCTGGAATGGGTTGCCCAGGGAGATGGTTGAGACCCCATCCCTGGAGGTGTTTAAGGGCCAGGCTGGATAAGGCTGTGGGCAGCCTGCTCTAGGGTAGGGTATCCCTGCCCATGGCAGGGTGGGGTTGGAACTGGCTGATCCTCGTGGTCCCTTCCAACCCTGACTGATTCTATGATTCTATGATCCCCCCCTCCTTAGGGTATTAAACAGAACTACATCACCATTTCTATTTTTATTTTCCTGATGCTGTGAGGTGTTGCTCACACATTCCTGTAGGCATAGGTCCCAGGTAAACGATTTCAAAGTTCCAATCAAAACGAGCAAAGGACACGACGCATGGAAGGTTTGTACATAGTTGTCATTATGCAGTATTTATGTAAAAAACAGGGAGGGGGGGAAAAAAGAAGAAAAAAAAAAAAAGGACAGAAAAAGGAAAAAAAATAATGTATTTTTTTTAATTTTCACACTTCTGCAACTCTCCTTTATGGTTTAGTCCTGTAAATAGCAACTACTCCGGTGATCACTGCTGTCTTGTACATAGTACGTTTTAAAAAGGTAAAGGAATTAAAAGGAATTGCAGATGGGGGGGGTGGGGGGGGGTGGAGAAAAACAAAAAGGGCAAATCAGGCCTGTACTGAACACCAACTAATGTAAATCCCAACTCATTCTGGTGATGGTATTTAACACTTTCAATAAAACATTTTCTTTACAGAAGTGGTGTGCGGTGCTTTGTCGGGGTTTTGTTTTCTCCGAGGCGCTCGGCAGCAGCCTTTAGTGGGGCTGGCGGCAAGCAGCAGGTGCAGGTGGAGGGCAAGAAAGCCTTTCTGCTGGTAATGCTGCTGCAAATCACAGGGGCACAGCATCACAGGGTGTTAGGGGTTGGAAGGGACCTCTGGAGATCTTCAGGTTCAACACCAGCGCCTCCGCTAGAGCAGGACCAGAGAATCTAGCGCAAGGCGCGCAGGAACCTATGCAGTGCTGTGCTAGTTTGAAGCTAGCTGGAATGTTTGGGTGAGAAGGGCTGGATCATAGGCTGTGAAATGAAAACAATGGTGAGGTCTACTTCCCTCACAGCCTTGCTGAGATGTGTAAAGAAGAAAGGCAAAACAAAGATTAGGTCACTTGCTTGCTCTCTTCGCTCTGGGCTTTGCTCTGGGCTCTTCACCTGCTGGGGAGCTGAGGCTGCTGGCTGAACTCCATCTTGCTCTCTAACCTCACCCTCCGTTTGCTTGGCTGATTCACCTTTGCTTCTTAATCCCNCCCAATGTCACTACCAAGCACTGAGCACTTCCCACTGCTGCCAGTGCCACTGCAAATGGTGCTTGGTTGTCAGGCTGAGCTTCATGTTGCAGGAGGTGGTTTTGCTTACTTGCAGGTCGGCTCTGGCCAGCCTGATCTAGGACAGGGTGTCCCTGCCCATGGCTGGGGGGGGGGAGGTGTGGAACTAGATGATCCTTGCGGTCCCTTCCAACCCTGACTGATTCTATGGTTCTAGGTTGACAACAAAACCACCAGAGCTGTCAGTCATCAGTATCATCGGTGTCTGAGGATGATGAGGGGACTGGAGCACTGCCTGATGAGGAGAGGCTGAGGGACCTGGGGCTGTTTAGTCTGGGGAAGAGAAGACTGGGAGGGCATCTAATCAATGTTTATCAATATCTGGGGGCTGGGGGTCAAAAGAGGGGTGGGGGCAGGCTCTGCTCACTTGTTCCCCAAGATAGGACAAGGAGCAATGGATGGAAGCTGCAGCACAGGAGGTTCCAGCTCAACACAAGGGGAAACTTTACTGTAAGGGTGACAGCACTGGCACAGGCTGTCCAGAGAGGTTGTGGAGGCTCCTTCTCTGGAGCCTTTCAAGGCCTGTCTGGATGTGTTCCTGTGGGACCTGAGATAGATTGTGTGGTCCTGCTCTGGCAGGAGGGTTAGACTCAATGATCTCTTTGGGTCCCTTCCAAGCCCTGACATCCTGTGATCCAGACAGGGCTGGAAGGTCTCCAGAGAAGGAGACTCTACAGCCTCTCTGGGCAGCCTGTGCCAGTGCTCTGTCATCTTTACAATAAAGAAGCTCCTTCTCATCTTGCAGTGGAACTTCCTTTGCATCCATTGCCCTTTTCCTATCCCAGGACACAGCTGAGCAGAGGCTGTTCCTCCCTTCCTGACACAGAGCCCCTTTTTTAGGTGCCATTTTTTAAAGCCAGTGCCAGTTCTAAGAGGACAGCTTCATTGCCAGAGGTTTTTGTGAAGCATGTGGGTACAGAAGCCAGGGGAGCAGTGGGAGGCTGGGTCTGCCTGCTCCCAGCCAAGAGCTGGGCTCTGTGCTCCAGCCACGCTCTCACACACTGGCACAAGCACACAGCTCTGGGTCTGGAGCTGGCTCTAAGCTGCCAAGACAGGCAGTGAGGACAGGAGGCTGGATGAGGCACTTAGTGCCACGGTTTAGTTAATTAGAAGGTGTTGGGTGATAGGTTGGACTCAGTGATCTTGGAGGTCTTTTCCAACCTGATGAATTCTGATTCTAACATGTTCCAATGCTGCTGTAACCATGGAGTGCTGCTGCCAGCTGATGCAGAGTGGCTGTGCCATCCAGTTAGACTTCTGGCATTTGATGCAGGGTGGCTGCACTCAGGGTGCTGCTCTTTGGGATGGCTGTGGAGCAAACTCCCATCTTGTTACCAGCTGTGTGAGGAATACTCACCCCAGAGCACTGCCAGAGGTGTTTCCTACCCAGGGTATCGCTCCTGTCACCACTTAGCTCACTTTGAAAGATGTAGTCTCTGATTTTTAGCTGCTGGATTGTGGTATTCAACAGGTTGGGCTGTAAGAAGTCTGAGTTTGTAAGCTGCCACCCTATGCTTAGATGTAACCTAATGTTAGCTGTCTTCTTTTATGAGCAGGGCACAAATGAGGACAGTGTGCAGCTGGCAGTGGAGGCTGCAGGCACATGCAGCCTCTGCAGCATGGAGCAGACGTGGTCCAACACCTCTACAGGTATGTGAGGGTATGTGGGTGGAGAAGGTGATGAAGGTGGTGGGAGTGAAGTCTTTTTTTCTCTGCCTGACTCAGAGGCAGCATCAGCACAGGCAGTGGTGAGTGGGCAAAACAGAAGCAGTGACACTGGGTCGAGTACCTGTGCCTTGGCAGTTTGCTGCAGACAGAGACCGGCAGTTTGCCCAGCAAAAAGCGTGGGTCAGGTTCCAGGGGTGGGGAGGAGGAAAGGCACTGCAGTGCTGTCGTGAGAGCAGACTTATTGCTGTCTACAACTACCTGAGGGGTGGTTGTGGCCAGGAGGAGGTTGCTCTCTTCTCTCAGGCAGGCAGCACCAGAACGAGAGGACACAGCCTCAAGCTACACCAGGGGAAATTTAGGCTTGAGGTGAGGAGAAAGTTCTTCACTGAGAGAGTCATTGGACACTGGAATGGGCTGCCCAGGGAGGTGGTGGAGTCGCCGTCCCTGGAGCTGTTCAAGGCAGGATTGGACGTGGCACTTGGTGCCATGGTCTAGCCTTGAGCTGTGTGGTAAAAGGTTGGATTTGATGATCTGTGAGGTCTCTTCCAACCTTGGTGATACTGTGAGACTGTGACTGCTGAGAAAAGCAAGTGCCTTTTGGTCAAAGTGCTGGTGGGCCCTGTGAGAAACTCTTGTGCTGCCTCTGAAAGTGGGGTGCTGGGGGAACAGACCTGGATTTCTGATGTGCTAAACAACTAACGTCCCTCTTCAACTCTGCAACTGCTGACACTGCTGTTACAAAGGTCACAGGGCAGACAGGTACCTGGGATGGAGATGGACTGTGACAGGAGGAGGCTCAGGACAGACCTCATTGCTCTCTGCAACTACCTGAAGGGAGGTTGTAGCCAGGTGGGATTTGGTCTCTTCTCACAGGTGAGCAGTGACAGAATAAGAGGATGCAGCCTCAAGCTGAGCCAGGACAGGTTTAGGCTGGCATTAAGTGCCCCAGCCAGGCTTTGCTTCAACACCTCCAGGGACAGCGACTCCACCACCTCCCTGGGCAGCCCATTCCAATGCCAATCACTCTCTCTGCCAACAACTTCCTCCTAACATCCAGCCTAGACCTTCCCTGGCACAGCTTGAGGCTGTGTTGCCTTGTTCTGTTGCTGGGTGCCTGGCAGAAGAGCCCAACCCCACCTGGCTACAGCCTCCCTTCAGGTAGTTGTAGACAGCAATGAGGTCTGCCCTGAGCCTCCTCTTCTGCAGGCTGCACACTCCCAGCTCCCTCAGCCTCTCCTCACAGGGCTGTGCTCCAGGCCCCTCCCCAGCCTTGCTGCCCCTCTCTGGACACCTTCCAGCTCCTCAACATCTCTCTGCAATGGAGGAGCCCAGAACTGGACACAGCACTCAAGGGGTGGCCTGAGCAGTGCTGAGCACAGGGGCAGAAGAACTTCCCTTGTCTTGCTGCCCACACTGCTCCTGAGCCAGCCCAGGATGCCATTGGCCCTGCTGCCCACCTGGGCACTGCTGTCTCCTCTTCAGCTACTCTCTACCAGCACCCCCAGGTCCCTTTCTGTCTGGCTGCTCTCAGCCACTCTGTCCCCAGTGCTTTAATATGACATAAAATTCAAGGAATCTTTCCCCTTCACCCCTGCTTCACAAAGCTGGGTAATGCTGGGGTGGACTCAAGCAGTTCCTAATTGTTTCTTTAGCTCATACCTCTTGTGCAGTTCTCACCTTTCTGTCCCTTCCTTGGTAAACATTTACAGGGAGCATTTCTCAGGAGCAAGCAGTTATGCCAGAAAGAAGATGCACTTTTTTCTGGGTAAGAGCAGCCCACATTTAGGACAGGTTAATGAGAAATAGCCTCAGATGGCAAAGGGGAAAAACCAAACCAAAGCAAGCTGTATGCTACTAATTCCAAAGAGAACTTGACTTTAGGAATGACTGGCTTGATAGCTGCCTGGTTTAAATGTCTTGTTTAGGATGGGATGAGTCACTCTGAGGAGATCAGATCCTCTCCCTCTCTCCCCGTTGACCACGGAGGCAGAAAGCAAGGACTGGCTTGGGTTGAAAGTCTAACTGAAGAGCAGCTAAGCTTAGGAGAAGTGAGCCCAGCCTCAGCAGCCACGAGTAAGAACAAAGGCTCCATGGTCTTTCATTAGCAGCTCCTATCTGAACTGCCTGTGTAATTATCAGGTCCGAGGGCAGCAGGCAGCCGATGACTGATGAGGGAGGAAATGGTTGGGGGTTAATTTCCCAGATCTGGCACTCTGCCCTGTCAGGTCACTCCTTAATCCAGCTCCAGGGAGAAAGAGAAGCAGTCATACTAATTAAACCATAGGAACCTCAAATGTATTTGGCTTGAGGTCAGAGAGAGAAAGGGAAGAGCATCCTCGGTCTGCAGAAAGTGCACAACACAGGTCAGAGAAAACGTTTGTCGTAAGTGCCTGCCCTCTGTCACTGGTCCTGCAGCCCAGAGCAGTCTGTTGTCACCCAACATGTACATATTGCTGGACTGCTGTTGGCATGAAGATGGAGTGGGTGAGTGGCACTGATGCACTTTAGCAGAGCTTTCTTTGCTGCTGCAGCACACTGTTCAGCCCTGCTGAGCTTCTCACCCACCAAGACCCTAGGTCCCTTTCCACAGGGCTGCTCTCCACCCAGGTGGACCTCAGTCTGAGCTGTGCTCCCAGGTTGTGTATTCCCAGGCACAAGACCCTACACTGGTCCCTGCTGAACTTCATAGGGCTCTTCTAGCTGTGCTAGTCTGAGCCTAGCTGGAATATTTTAGTGAGAAGAATTAGATGACAGGCTGTGAGAAGGAAACAATGGTGATGGCTGCTGCACTCATAGGCTTGCTGAGACAAACAGATCAAAGATCACATTCTGTGATTCTGTGATCCACAATCTTCCTGGACACCCTGTGCCAGTGTCTTACCACCCTCACTGCAAAGATCTTCCTAACATCCAGTTTGAATCTCCCCTCTGCCAGTTTAAACCCATCACTCCTCATCCTGTCATTACCAGACCTTGTCAGTAGTCCCTCCCCAGCCTTCCTGTAGCCCCCTTCAGATACTGGAAGACCACGCCAGGGTCTCCTCAAAAGCCTTCTCTTCTCCAGGCTGGAGAGCCCCAACTCTCTCAGCCTGTCCTCATAGCAGAGCTGCTGCAGCCCTCTGAGCATCTTGGTGACCTCCTCTGAACTCACTCCAGCTGTTTCATGTCCTTATTTTCATATAGTGATCATTTTCTTTACCTGCTTATGCACAGTTTTCACTCCCTTGTTTTCCTGAAGAGCGATCCATAACCCAAGAGGAGGACCAAGCTGCCTCCCTGTGACCTTTCCACATCTAATACACAGCTGGTTTGTACTTAAAATGCCAGCAGGTGCCCTAGGCACAGATTCAACATAACCTAGCATACAGTTTCCTCCCTCCCCACAGCAGCTCTGCTTTGTTAACCAGTGTTGATTAACGAACCTGGCTGTGACAGCTGCTGTCAATGCAGCGCAGCAAGCCACACTCAACAGCCCCAAGGTGCACACTCATCCAATGCAGGTGAAACTCAGAGGGTGAGTATTAAGCATCTCTTATTTAATTGTACTCAGTGGTAAGAGACAGGAGACCCTCCAGGGTAATTCTAATTTAGGATACTCTGGAAAGCCGTTTTTGAGCACCTTTCAGCTCTCAGCTGCATTGGGAGCCTAAGGCAGTGCAGCTTCCAAGGCAGGTGATGCAAATGGCTGCAAAATGACAATGCCACCCTCAGGGCAAGGCATGAAAGAATGATGGGTGCTTATTCCTTTCAGCACTTCCCTCTCCTGGAAATCTCCTGGGAAAATCTCTCTCCTGACAGAAAATCAATTTGATTGTTGTGAAGGCAAAGATGCAGGGTAGGGGAAAATGTACCCACTGGAGCTTCTCCCCCCACCTCATGCAAACCTCAGGACTTTGGACTAACACTGCAGCTGACCTCGGCATGAGGATTGGTCATATTCTCCTTTCAGGCAGCTGCTTGAGTTTGACTTGCAGACAAGCAAGATACCAGCTGGCTGCTGGAGCCCTGTGACCACATCATCCAGGTGACCTTGCCTGGTGGAAGCCTCTGGACCTCGTTCAGTTGAGAGGCAGTAACATGACTTGCTTTGCATCTGTACGTCTGAACTCTCTTCCTTTCTCTCTTCTTTTCCCCCCTTAAAGAAGATTGCCTCTACCCAGGACAATGCTGGGTTGTTTTTTTTCAGAGAAGACTTTGTCTGGAAGCTGTATTAACAGTTATCAGCTGGGTTAGGGTCTGGGGTTAGGGTGAGCAACCCAGCATTGTCCTGGGTAGAGGCAAAGAAGAAAACGACAGATTGGGAGGAACCAGCTGACAATCCACCCAGAAAAGGAAAGTTTGGGAATGAGCCCCTGCCTTGCAAGCCTGCACAATGAGCCATTGTCAAATGCCACACACCATCTCCCCTGGAAATGAGCAGAAATGGTTTAAGAAGAACTATTTAGCCAAAGCTCCACAGGGGCAGAAGGAGTTGGAAGAAGCCACCACACAGTTGTGTCCCACTGAGCCTTCGCTGGAACTTTGTTTTGCTGGGAGAGGAGCTCCAGTCAGCCTCAGAGGAGCTGCTTGCTGGGAATGTGAAACCACACAGATTCCTCAAGCAGTTTGGGGATGATGTGCATGGCTGAATTGGATGATGATTGGCATGTAGCCAGGGCTGGCCTATTTAGAACTGTTTAGATGTCTCAGTGAAAATGAAAATGCAGCTACCAACAAAGACTGGTCAAACAGTGGTGAGGAGGAGCTGGAAAGACTTCTAAGCCTTTAACTGATACAGAGGCACCGTGGGCTGTTGGAGAAGACCTGCCCCCTAATTGTTGCTCCAGTCAGCACTGAGTTGTGTTATACCCAGCAAATCCTTCCAGTACAGTGTCAGAGAAGTGACCTCTGCTGATTGCTCCACTCTCTTGGCAGATTAGGACCCCTATGAGGAGAGGCTGAGGGAGCTGGGGTTGTGCAGCCTGGAGAAGAGGAGGCTCAGGGCAGAGCTCATTGCTGTCTACAACTACCTGAAGGGAGGCTGTAGCCAGGTGGGGTTGGTTTCTTCTGTCAGACAACCAGCAACAGAACAAGGGGACACAGCCTCAAGCTGCACCAGGACAGGTTTAGGATGGATGTTAGGAAGAAATTCTTCACAGCAAGAGTGATTGGCATTGGAATGGGCTGCCCAGGAAGGTGGTGGAGTCACCATCCTTGGAGGTGTTTAAGAGGAGGCTGAATGGTCTAGTTGATTGGACAGGGTGAGCTTGGTTGGACTGGGTGAGCTTGGAGGTCTCTTCCAACCTGGTTGATTCTACAATTCTATTCTATGATTCTATGATCTCTCCTCCCAGGCACCCAGCAACAGAACAAGGGGACACACTCTGAAGCTGTGCCAGGGCAGGTCTAGGCTGGATGTTAGGAGGAAGTTGTTGGCAGAGAGAGTGATTGGCATTGGAATGGGCTGCCCAGGGAGGTGCTGGAGTTGCTGTCCCTGGAGGTCACAGGATACCTTGTGCAGGCTTAACTTTATGACTATGTATTATCTCTAAAGTAGCCCAAGTGCTGCTATTTCTGCCTACTCTCCTCTCTGGCCATCTGATGCCTCTGCTACTAACCTTCAGTTGACCTGGCTGTTATTTACCTTATTTTGAACCTCAGCTTGTAGGAAAAACGCTGCCTAAAAGAAGGAAGCAGACGTGTAAGTGAGTGTCTGTGATGTCAGTCCAGGCTGAGAACACAGAAAAGCAACTTAGGAATTTTGGTCTCATTTTTAAAGAACTATTGTTTAAACTTGAGGGGCCCATCCTAGAAAGGTCTGTCCCAGATCTTTATTTCCTGAAAGTCAACAAGGAGATTGCTGTTGACTGATGCAGTAAAAATTGTGCCCAGTGGATTTCTGTCCATTGACTTTTAAGGATTTGTCACTCGGGAATGGAAAACAAAGTATGCAAAGTTGGAGTTTGTTTATGGTGACTATTAAGAGGAGCAAGAGAAAACACTTTTGGGTATGTTTTCTCCCTAGCAGAACTTTCATTTCTATTAAAACTTATCGTTAAGGTTTAGCAGAGGAAGAGGGGCAGGACGCGGTGCCAGGTAGAGGGAGGAAAGGAGGAGGCAGATCAGCAGCGCAGTGTTAGTTCTCTGGCTTCACTCCAGCTTGGGGAACAGTCCTCAAACGTACTTTTGGTTGAGGGCAGTTCACAGCAGAGCATTTCCATCCAAATTTTATTACCTGTTAATCCCAGTGCTGACAACAGCTGTTGAGTCTTACTGTATCAGTCTCAACTCTGTGCCCGGTAAGATCATGGAGCAGGTCCTCCTGGAGG
>WAAF01008543.1:604-30120 GCA_013400475.1 Tricholaema leucomelas
GGGCGCCGTCTTTGAAACGCTGCCCGCAGCTACGGGTCCAGGGGAGGCTACAGGCAGGGCCGGAGCCGCCTGCGTTTCCACCGCCCGTGGATTCCGACCGAGGAGGGGAAAACACGCAAGGGTTTGCCTGCTCCGCTCTCCCCCACCCCTCCAGCTCGCCCCGGGCAGTGCCGCTGGGCACCCTGCTGTGGGTCAGCGAGAGCCGCGGCCGCTTCAGGGGTGGGGGCCCCATATCATCAGCCTCAGACCTTTTAACTCTCTTCCTGCCGCTTCCCTCTCCCCCCCCTCCGCCACCCACGAGAGGAGCGGCTCACTTCTCCAAGCCTTCCAACTCTCCATTACAGCTTCACTAAGAGCCACCATTTTTTCCTAAGCTTTAATTCTGTATTTTCCCCAGTTCAATCCACGCAAAACCTGCAACCATCTCGAGTTTCCCCGTGCGGGGAACCGATTATTCTGTCGTGGGTTTTCTAAAGACAGGAGACAGAAATTAAACTCCCAGATCAAAATTGGAGAGAAAACACAGAACTGTATTTAGAGAGAGAGAAAAATACAGCGACAGATCTTACAGAGCAACTTCCCCACCCGTGGCAAACCCCCTGCAAGTCTTCCTCATCCCCCCAAAAAACTAAATCTACCTTCCCCAGTGCTCCAATCCTCCCCCCCCCTCCCAACACCTCCAGCCAGCCACGAGCCCTACTGCTTACATGTTCCCAATAGATTGGCTCCTGCCACACACCCAGAGGTGGATTTGGGCATGCAGAAGGGTGCTGGAGAGAGATGTTGGGGGGCTAGAGGTGGATTTAGGGGCACAGAGAGGACCTGGAAGGGGATTTTGGGGGTCTAGAGGTGGGTTTAGGGGGGTCTAGAGGGGGATTTAGGGGGCCTAGAGGGGGATTTAGGGGGTCTAGAGGGGGATTTAGGGGCACAGAGAGGACCTGGAAGGGGATTTTGGGGGTCTAGAGGGGGGATTTAGGGGCCCAGAGTGGGTGGGAGCAGGGAATTTGAGGAGGCAGGAGAAGGAGGAAAGGAAAATGAACTGACCTTGTTGTGAGTCTATAAAGAGAGAGCAGAATTATGGGATGGAATTAACAATCTTCTAGTCCCCAGAAAGCTTTTTTAACTCTCTAGCCTCAACCTGTGACATTCCACCCCTCTATTCAATCCCATAATTCCTGCTCATTGCACTACTCAGCTAACTAGAAACAGATTCTCTATGCAGTGAACCATCTAAATCCTGCCTCGTTTAGTGCTTCTCTTCACACCCATCTGTGGCTCAGACCCTGGGCACAACTCTTCCCGTCCAATGGGACTGCTCAGATGACATCCACCCTCTGAAAGAGACTCAATAACAACCTGTGCCTACTTCAGACTCAAACTGTCTCAGTCCAAGTCAAAGCTTCTCTACAGAACACACTTTGATCTTGCCACCCTCCTGCACTGCCCAACATACATGTCCTGGACTTCCCCCACCAGGAGATAACCACCCCTTGGACAGGTTCTGTCCCCACCCAAAGGCAGAACACACCCAGACAATTCTCCAGCAAATCCTTTTCACCAACAAAGGAGCTCTGTTTCCATCTGCATTGTGCCCAGCAGCACTCAAACAGCTCAACTCAAACTCAGCAGCACCACCAAACAATGGACAGTCCCAGCCCACTCTCACTCAAACCTTTGCAGTCCTGCATCCAGGCAACTGCTCACTGCAGTCTCAATTGCTCATTGCAGATGCTCTTAGAGTCCCTCTCGGCACAGTCTGGCTCAGTCCACAGTCGTCTCCACCCCTGAGGCACTCAAATGGAGCAATCAAGTCCAGTTCAGTTCCATTCTTCAAGCTGTTGCTCCAGTTTGCTTCTCACACCTGCAGGAGTGAAGATCCCTTCCTCACAGATGAATCCCATCTCTCTGTCACAGATGAGCTCCAGCATCTACTAGAGTCCCATGCTTCCACTTGTCTCTTGTACCAGGCCATCCACCACCCCTGAGGGCACCGTCCTGCAATTCCTCCGCTGCACAACCAGCAGTGAACCCACCACACCACCAGTCCCTGCCCTTATCTTCCTTCCCCAGTCTGAACAAAATCGTTTCGAATTTTGTGTGACCCTTCCCAGCTCCTCTCCCTCCACCTTCTCAACAGACAGCTGAAAAGGAGGAGGACCCGGTGGTGGACGAGGAGCAGGTGGCAGAATAGGGAAGAAAACGGGATCGGTGCCGTTCACAGCAACCACTGCCCGACCGGGAGCGTCCATCCTCACCACTGCCTGACCGGCCAGAGGAAGCGCTACCGTCGGGGCACCCTTGCGGCTCGCCCGAGCTCGGCTCCAGGGCTGCCGCTTCTGCCTCCGCTGGAAACTCAGCGGGGATAGGCAGGGACACACTGCCCTTTGCCGCTAGTCCTGGCTGGCTACCCTGAGCAGAACCGGCAGGAGTGCTCGGGAAGGGAGGCAAACCCCCTCCCACGCCCGGTACCGCCAGTTCCGCCACTGTACAGTTCAGGCTGAGTCGCAGCGGGGGAAGGGGATCCCCATCGCCTCTCCGCAGGTTCGCCAGCAGGACGCCCTCCAAATGCAGACTCATTTACAGCCTCAGCCTGGCCGTACATGCTGCCGGTGCTGGAACAAAAGGGGTACGGAGGCACAGCCGTTTCTTCGGTAGTCACCACCTCATCCCCGGAATAGGGACTGGCTGTGCCCGGCAAGAGGATGGCCGCCACGGCCACCAGCCCGCCACGGCCACCAGCCCGCCACGGAGGGCAGCGCTGCTTCCGTAGGGCGCCGTCTTTGAAACGCTGCCCGCAGCTACGGGTCCAGGGGAGGCTACAGGCAGGGCCGGAGCCGCCTGCGTTTCCACCGCCCGTGGATTCCGACCGAGGAGGGGAAAACACGCAAGGGTTTGCCTGCTCCGCTCTCCCCCACCCCTCCAGCTCGCCCCGGGCAGTGCCGCTGGGCACCCTGCTGTGGGTCAGCGAGAGCCGCGGCCGCTTCAGGGGTGGGGGCCCCATATCATCAGCCTCAGACCTTTTAACTCTCTTCCTGCCGCTTCCCTCTCCCCCCCCTCCGCCACCCACGAGAGGAGCGGCTCACTTCTCCAAGCCTTCCAACTCTCCATTACAGCTTCACTAAGAGCCACCATTTTTTCCTAAGCTTTAATTCTGTATTTTCCCCAGTTCAATCCACGCAAAACCTGCAACCATCTCGAGTTTCCCCGTGCGGGGAACCGATTATTCTGTCGTGGGTTTTCTAAAGACAGGAGACAGAAATTAAACTCCCAGATCAAAATTGGAGAGAAAACACAGAACTGTATTTAGAGAGAGAGAAAAATACAGCGACAGATCTTACAGAGCAACTTCCCCACCCGTGGCAAACCCCCTGCAAGTCTTCCTCATCCCCCCAAAAAACTAAATCTACCTTCCCCGGTGCTCCAATCCTCCCCCACCCCCCAGCCCCTCCAGCCAGCCAAGAGACCTACTGCTTACATGTTCCCGATAGATTGGCTCCTGCCACACACCCAGGGCAGGAGGAGGAGGAGGAAAGGAGAACGAACTGACCTTGTTGTGAGCCTATAAAGAGATAGGAGAATTATGGGAGCGAATTAACAATCTTCTAGTCCCCCCAAAAAAAAAAATTGTTAACCCTCTAGCCTCAACCTGGGACTTCAACTTAGTCCTTCTCACCAAAACATTCCAGCTAGGCTCAATCTAGCACACCCTGGTTCTTGTGCACCATCCTGTGCAGCAACCACTCATGCAGAGTTCATGCCCCAGAACCCACCAGCAAACCCTTAGGTGCACTTGAGAGGGAACTGCCAGCAGCACTCGGACCTGGCTTCTCTTGGACCGCACCCTGCAGCCTGACTTCCTCCTCGCTACCTGAGCTGGGCAAGAGACCAGCAGTTTGGCTTCCCCACCTCGTGCTGCATCCATGAATCTTTGTCTGGTGGAAGCTGTGTCTTGAGACAGGTTTGACTTTCGGTGGGTCTTTCCCTTGGCTTTTGCCCCCCTTGGATAGAACTTGCAGTCTCAGGAAGCTGCCAAACCGAGAAGTTCACCAAGGGGAACTGCCAAACCGAGAAGTTCACCAAAGGAACTGCCAAACCGAGAAGTTCACCAAATTCACCAAGGGATAATTTCTCACCTCCGTGAGTAAAAGTGGTTGCCCACTGGAGTTGGGTAGGTTTAGGCTGGACGTGAGGAGGAAGCTGCTCACCATGAGAGTGGTAAGACCCTGAAATGCGTTGCCCAGGGAGGTGGTTGAGGCCCCATCCCTGGAGGTGTTTAAGGCCAGGCTCGATGAGGCCCTGAGCAGCCTGATCTAGGGTAGGGTGTCCCTGCCCACGGCAAGGGGGTTGGAACTGGCCGATCCTTGTGGTCCCTTTCCAACACTGACTGATTCTATGGTTCTATGCAATGCCTGCCTCGGCCAATTAATGCCAAAAAACAAACCACAGTTGCCGCCGCTTTAGGAGAGCGAAGCTGGAGGTGTAGCCGCGGCCACACTCACCGCACCTCTACGGCTTCCCAGCGGCGTGAACGCAGCGGTGCTTGGTAAGGCTCCTCTTAACGTTGAAGCTTTTGCCGCAGTCACCGCAGCGGAAGGGCTTCTCCCTGGTGTGGACGCGGCCATGCCTGGTCAGCTTGGATTTGTGGGAGAAGCTCTTGCCGCAGTCGCCGCAGCGGAAATACTTCTCCTCGGCGTGGACCCGGTGGTGTGCGGTAAGGCTGCCGATGAGCCTGAAGCTCTTGCCGCAGTGGCTGCAGCTGTAAGGCTTCTCCCCAGTGTGGATGCGACGGTGATGGTGGAGAGCACAAGTGTTGGCAAAGCTCTTGCCACAGTCACCGCAGCTGTAAGTCTGCTCCCCGGTCTGGACGTTCCAGTGTTGGATCAGAGCAGAGCTGGTGGTGAAACTCTTGCTGCACTCACCGCAGGGGAACTTCTTCTCAGTATGGGTTTCGTGGTGCTGCCTGAGATCTGAGCTCTTGGCAAAGCTCTTGCCACATTCATCACAGCAGAATCGCAGCTTGGTTGCCGGCTGGGTGCCTCCCTGCTGCTGCTGAAGGACGCCGGAGCGCCTCTGGCCGCAGTGGCTGCAGATGAAGCGCTGGGTGCCAGGCTGGGGGCACTGCTGCTTCCCCGACTGCCATCCGGGCGGCAAGTTCTGCCCGCACTCGGGGCACTGCTCGGCTGGCACAGAGGGGTCCGCGGCAGCTTCACCTTCGCCTTCCTCCTGCTGCTCTTTCTCTTCCTCTGCCTGCTCCTCCTCCTCTTCTTTCTCCTCCTCCTCTTCGTGCTGCATTTCGGTCTCGGGCAGGCACTTGCCCAGCTTCTTCTGAGGCTCCATGCTGGTGTGGGGTCTCAATCAGCTGCTAGCCACGGGTCCCGAGTGCTGGCGGCCAGGCGGGGCGGGCAGGAGCCTGGGGCCACCCAACAATGGAGCCCGGAAGCTGCGAGGCGGAGATCCCAGCGCCGCTCTCGGCACTGTCGCGATAACTGCGATCCCCGCCCTGCTCTCACTGCGGCTTACTTCTTTCCTTCGTCTCCTTCGGGGGCTGTTGGTGAAGTACTGGCACCAGGGGCACCAGCTGCGGCAGTAGTAGCATTAACATCGCAATCACAAAGACCCTCAGACGCCTCTGACACCAGTGGGAGCAGGAACACCCCCAGCGCCGTCGCTCATTGTTGCGAGGCAAAGCTCCAAAATCGGCTGTGCGGGGCTGATTCGGCAGGAGCGGAGACGGCTCAGAGCTGAGCGAGCAAGGGGAGGATCTGCGCTCCCGCAAGAGAGTCCTCAGCAGGGGCGGGATCTCCACCGCGCAGCTTCCGGGCTCCATTGCTGGGCGGCCCCAGGCTCCTGCCCGCCCCGTCCGACCGCGGGCACTTGGGGCTCGGGGCTGGCAGTGGACTGAGACCCTCAGTATGGACCTCCAAAAGAAGCTGGGCCACAGCCGACACGAGATCGAGGGGCAGGAAAAGGAAGAGGAGAAGGCACAGAAGGAAGAGAAGCAGGAGGAAGAGAAAGAGCAGCAGGAGGAAGGTGAAGGTAAAGCTGCCGCGGACCCCTCTGTGCCAGCCGAGCAGTGCCCCGAGTGCGGGCAGAGCCTCCCGCCCGGCTGGCAGCCGCAGGAGCAGCAGTGCCCCCAGCCTGGCACCCAGCGCTTCATCTGCACCCACTGCGGCCAGAGTCGCTCCGGCCTCCTCGGGCGACAGCGGGGGGGGACTCAGCCGGGCCCCAAGCTGCGGTTGGTGTGCGATGAGTGTGGCAAGACCTTTGCCAACAGCTATACTCTCAGCCGGCACCTTCGCCTCCACACCGGGGAGAAGCCATACAGCTGCGGTGTCTGCGGCAAGAGCTTTGCCAGAAGCTATACTCTCAGCCAGCACCATCGCCTTCACACTGGGGAGAAGCCGTACAGCTGTGGTGTCTGCGGCAAGAGCTTTGCCAGCAGCTCTGTTCTCAGCCGGCACCGGCAAATGCATGCTGAGAAGAAGCAGTTCCCCTGCCGTGAGTGTGGTAAGAGCTTCATCACCAGCACTGCTCTAATCAAGCACTGGCATGTCCACAGCGGGCAGAAGACATACGACTGTGGTGTCTGTGGCAAGAGCTTTGCCAACAACTATACTCTCAGCCGACACCATCGCCTTCACACTGGGGAGAAGCCGTACAGCTGTGGTGTCTGTGGCAAAAGCTTTGCCAGAAGCTATACTCTCAGCCAGCACAATCACCTCCACACTGGGGAGAAGCCATACAGCTGTGGTGATTGTGGCAAGAGCTTTGTCACCAGCTCTAAGCTCAGNCCACCAGCACTGCTCTAATCGAGCATTGGCATGTCCACACCGGGGAGAAGCCGTACGGCTGCGGTGTCTGTGGCAAGAGCTTTGCCCACTGGTCTACTCTCAGCTGTCACCGAGCCATCCACACTGGGCAGAAGCCACACAGCTGTGGTGATTGCGGCAAGAGATTCGGCAGCACTTACCATCTAAATAGGCACCGTACCATCCACACGGGGGAGAAGCTCTACAGCTGTGGTGACTGTGGCAGGAGCTTTACCACCAGATCTTATCTCAGAATTCACCATCACATCCACACTGGGGAGAAGCCATACAGCTGTGGTGATTGTGGCAAGAGCTTTGTCACCAGCTCTAAGCTCAGCTGTCACCGTCGCATCCACACCGGGGAGACACCGTTCCGCTGTGGTGACTGCGGCAAGAGCTTTGTCACCAGCTCTAAGCTCAGCTATCACCGCCGTCGCATCCACACCGGGGAGAAGCCATTCAGCTGCGGTGATTGTGGCAAGAGCTTTGCCAGCAATTCCCATCTAAAGAGACACTGCACCATCCACTCCGGGGTGAAGATGTACATCTGTGGTGACTGCGGCAAGAGCTATGCCACCAGCTCTGGTTTCAGCCAGCACTGCCAAACCCATGCTGAGACGAAGCAGTTCCCCTGCGTTGACTGCGGCAAGAGCTTCACCAATAGCACTGCTCTAATCCAGCACTGGAATGTCCACACCGGGGAGAAACCATACGGTTGTGGTGTTTGTGGCAAGAGCTTTACCAACAGCTCTGCTCTGGCCTATCATCGTCGCAGCCACACTGGGGTGAAGCCCTACAGATGCGACGACTGTGGCAAGAGCTTTTTCCAGAGCTCGATTCTCAGCTATCACCGTCGCATCCACACCGGGGAGAAGCCGTACAGCTGTGGTGACTGTGGCAAGAGCTTTACCAGCAGCTCTGCTCTCAGATGTCACCATCGCATCCACACTGGGAAGAAGCCCTACAGCTGCAGTGACTGTGGCAAAAGCTTCACCAACAGCTCTACTCTCAGAATTCATCACCGCATCCACACCGGGGAGAAGCCCTACAGCTGCGGTGACTGCGGCAAGAGCTTTACCAGGAGCGCTGATCTGAGGTATCACCGACGCATCCACACTGGGGAGAAGCCCTACAGCTGTGGTGACTGTGGCAAGAGCTTTACCAGCAGCTCAGCTCTCAAATATCACCGTCGCATCCACACTGGGGAGAAGCCATACAGCTGTGGTGACTGTGGCCAGAGCTTCACCACCAGATACATTCTGAGCTATCACCGTTTCATCCACACTGGGGAGAAGCCCTACAGCTGTGGTGACTGTGGCAAGAGCTTTACCAGCAGCTCTAACCTGAGATATCACCGTCGCATCCACACTGGGGAGAAGCCGTACAGCTGTGGTGACTGCGCCAAGGGCTTTACCAGCAGCTCTGATCTCAGTCGTCACCATCGCATCCACACCGGGGAGAAGCCCTACAGCTGTGGTGACTGTGGCAGGAGCTTTACCAGCAGCTCTGCTCTAAGCTATCACCGTCGCAACCACACCGGGGAGAAGTAGTACAGATCAGGTGACTCTGGCAAGACCTTCTGGCAGAACACTGATCTGGCCAAGCAGTCACCAGAGGATGAAGAGCAGCAGCAAAGCTTCCAAGGGTCCTCACTCTCAGTGCCATCAGTGCCACCAGCATGTGCCCAGCAGCCATGAGTCCGTCCTCACAACAGTGTTGCCAGAGTCTCCTGCCTGTGAAGCTCTTTGATCCCTGACTCCAGATTGGTTTGTGGTGAGTGTGGCAAGAGCATTGGTCTGGCCTCAACCAGCCCTGCCATACCCATGGTGAGAAGAAGCAGTTCCACTGCAGTGACTGTGGCAAGAGCTTCAACAGCACTGCTCTAATCCAGCACTGGAAGGTCCACACAGGGGAGAAGCTGTACGGCTGCAGTACAGGTTTTGCTGTCCTGGGATGCGGTGAGGCTGCACCAGTAGCACCAGTAACACCAGTTCCTGCTGCACCATCCCCAGGCGAGCCCTGAAACTTGTCTTGTGTGGGGGATGGGAAGCAGAGGGCAGAGCAGAGCAGTGTCACAACCAGGCTGGCACCTCTAAGCTGTACAAGGTCTCAAGGTGGTTTCCATAAGCCCTACTAGATCATGTCACCATCATCACCATCACCATCACCAATCCACCCTATCACCGGGACTGGCAAAAAGCGACTCTTGCATGGTGCTGCAAGTCAGAGATTCCATGGAAATTGTGCCTGCAGCAGGGAACAATCCCAATAAAAGACTTTCCAAGCCTCTTGCAAGTTCTTCCAACTCAATCCAGACAAAATTTACCCCCCAGAAACCAAAAAGCTGCATCCAAGCTGCTTTTGACTGCAGCAGAACCTGGAGCCCTCCTGGAGCTCGTTCCCCACCAGCAGCCACCTCAGCTCCTCAGACTCACAGACAGGTTTGGGTTAGCAGGCACCTTCCAGACCATCTTGTTCCAACCTCTCCTCCGTGGGCAAGGAGACCTTCCCCTAGGGCAGGTTGCTCGAGTCTGTAAGGGAGCAGAAATAGATCTGTGGCTCAGCGTGGTTGGGGCTATCAACTGGGAGATTCGTTTGGTACGGTACAGGCAGCTTGGCACTTGGCCCCTCGGGCTCAGACAAAGGCCTCTGAACCAGGAAGACTTAAGACCTTGGGACCCCCTGGCGGTGTGGGCGGCAGATCGCTTGGAGCCATGGGCCTGTTCTCAGGCCGGGAGCCAGAGGCAGATCTGCAAGCCCTGATTAGGCGCTCCCTCTGCTGGCCAACCAGGACAGGTGGCAACTGCTCGGCGGCAAGCGCGGGGGGGGCTGCTAGGAACAACTGCTTGAGGAGTGTCTGCTGGGAGAGGGGGGAGGTTCCTGTCTGCCCTGAGGAGCCTCTGCCTGTCCTACCTGCGCTGCCTGCCTGCGTGCTCCTGACACTGAGAGAGAAAAGGGACAGAGCTGCCCTTGTGTGAGGTCCTCCTCTTCCGAGATCTCCCCTGCAGTCCCGTGTCCATCTGTGGGGCTCTCAACACAAGGACCTTAACCTGCTGGTCTGGCATCGGTGCCACGATTAACCCGGTGCCAGCAGTAACACCAGCAGCTGCCGCAGCGCCGTCGCTCCCCGTTCCGAGGCAGAGCTCCCCAACGAGCCTTTGTTTATGGAAGCAGCAGAGGCCTGGAGCGGAGAGCAGGGCCAGGATCTGAACTATCGCGACAGTGCTGAGAACGGGGTCGGGATCTCGGGCTTGTAGCTTCCGGGCTCCATTGTTGGGCGGCCCCAGGCTGCTGCCCGCCCCGTCCGGCCGCGGGTGCTCGGGTCCCGGGGCTGTCAGCAGATTGATGCATCCCAGCGTGACGGCTCAGAGGGAGCTGGTCCAGAACTGCCCTGAGACAGAAATGCAGCAGGAAGAGAAGGAGGAGGAGCAGGTAGACAAGGAGGTGGAGGAGCAGCAGGTGGACGATCAGGAGGAAGAGGCGGAGGAAGAGGAAGAGAAGCAGGAGGAAGGGGAAGGTAAAGCTGCCGCGGACCCCTCTGTGCCAGCCGAGCAGTGCCCCGAGTGCGGGCAGAACCTCCCGCCCGGCTGGCAGCCGCAGGAGCAGCAGTGCCCCCAGCCTGGCACCCAGCGCTTCATCGGCAGCCACTGCGGCCAGAGGCGCTCCGGCCTGCTGCGGCGGCAGCGGGGAGGCACCCAGCCGGGCCCTAAGCTGCGTTTAGTGTGCGGTGAGTGTGGCAAGAGCTTTGCCAGCAGCTCTAGTCTCAGGCAGCACAGCCAAATCCATGCTGGGAAGAAGTTCCCCTGTGTTGACTGTGGCAAGAGCTTCACCAACAGCTCTGATCTCCTTCAGCACTGGCACGTCCACAGCGGGGAGAAGCCATACAGCTGCGGTGCATGTGGTAAAAGCTTTGCCAGCAGGTCTGGTCTCCGCCAGCACCGGCAAACACATGCTGAGACAAAGCAGTTCCCCTGCGTTGACTGCGGCAAGAGCTTCACCACCAGCACTGCTCTAATCCATCACCTGCATGTCCACACCAGGGAGAAGCCATACAGCTGCGGTGTCTGCAGCAAGAGCTTTGGCAGCAGCTATGCTCTCTGCTATCACCGTCGCATTCACACCGGGGAGAAGCCGTACAGCTGTGGTGACTGTGGCAAGAGCTTTGCCAGCAGTTCTGTTCTCAGCCGGCACTGCCAAATCCATTCTGGGAAGAAGTTCCCCTGCAGTAACTGTGGCAAGAGTTTCACCAACAGCACTGCTCTAATACAGCACTGGCACATCCATACCGGGGAGAAGCCCTACAGCTGCGGTGATTGTGGCAAGAGCTTCGCCAGAAGCACTGATCTCAGAAATCACCATCGCCTCCACACTGGGGAGAAGCCCTACAGCTGTGGTTACTGTGGCAAGAGCTTTACCAGTAACTCTGCTCTCAGCTCTCACCGACGCCTCCACACGGGAGAGAAGCCGTACAAGTGTGGTGACTGTGGCAAGAGCTTTACCAGCAGCTCTGGTCTGAAGTATCACCGTCGCCTCCACACGGGGGAGAAGCCGTACAGCTGTGGTGACTGTGGCAAGAGCTTTACCAGGAGCTCTAAACTGAGATACCACCGTCTCATCCACACCGGGGAGAAGCCATACAGCTGTGGTGACTGCAGCAAGAGCTTTACCAGCAGCTCTGATCTCAGCCGCCACCGTCGCATCCACACCGGGGAGAAGCCCTACAGATGTGGAGTCTGCAGCAAGAGCTTTTTCAGCAGCTCAGGTCTGAGCTATCACCGTCGCAACCACACCGGGGAGAAGTAGTACAGATCAGGTGACTCTGGCAAGACCTTCTGGCAGAACACTGATCTGGCCAAGCAGTGCATCAGCAGCCACCGGAGGATGAAGAGCAGCAGCAAAGCTTCCAAGGGCCCTCACTCACAGTGCCACCAGCATGTGCCCAGCAGCCATGGGGCTCTCCTCACAACAGCGTTGCCAGAGTCTCCTGCCTGTGAAGCTCTTTCACCCACAACTTCAGATTGGCCTGTGGTGAGTGTGGCAAGAGCATTGCCAGCAGGTCTGGCCTCAACCAGCATTGCCAAACCCATGCTGGGAAGAAGCAGTTCCACTGCAGTGACTGTGCAAGAGCTTCACCAACAGCACTGCTCTAATCCAGCACCGCAAGGTCCACACCGCGGAGAAGCCTTACAGCTGCAGTGCCTGTGGAAAGACCTTCACCTGCTTTGCTCTCATACATCACAGCTACCTTCACTGGTGAGAAATCCTTCCACTGTGGTGACTGTGGCAGCTCTGATCTCCAAATTCACCTTTGCCTCCACACTAGGGAGAGGCTGCAGTGACTGTGGCAAGAGTTCCACCAGCGGCTCTAGTCTAAGCTGTCACCGTTGCCTCCGCACCGAGGAGAAGCCATACAGCTGCGGTGACAGCGGCAGGAGCTTTAACAAGGGATCTAATCTGAGATGCCACCATCATAGCCACGCAGGGGGGCAGCCATATGGCTGTGGTGACTGTGGCATGAGCTTTACCAGCAGCTTTGCTCCGAGATATCACCGTTGCATCCACACCGGGGAGAAGCTGTACAGATGTGGTGACTGCGGCAAGGGCTTCTGGCGGAACACTACGCCAACCGAGCACCGGCACAGCCTCAGACACCAAAATCTGAAGAACAGCACCAAAGCTTCCAAGGGTCTCCCAGTGCCACCAGGAAGTGCTCAGCAACCATTTGCCCCTCCTCACCACACAGGTGCCAGAATCTCCTGCCTGTGAAGCTGCCCCACCTGTGACAGGTTTTGCTGTCCTGGGATGCAGTGAGGCTGCACCAGTAACACCAGTTCCTGCTGTGCCATCGCCAGGCAAGCCAGGACATGTGCCTCATTTGGGGGATGGGATTCAGAGGGCAGAGCAGTGTCATGACTGGCCTGGCACTTCTAAGATGTGCTGTGTCCCAAGATGGTCTCCATAAGCCCTGTGGGATGATGTCACCATCATCACCATCACCAAACCTCACCAACACTGGCTTGGTATGCTGAGGGACAAAGCAACTGTTCCATGTGGCTGCAAGTCAGAGATTCCATGGAAATTGTGCCTGCAGCAGGGAACAATCCCAATAAAAGACATTCCAAGGCTCTTGCAAGTTCTTCCAACTCAATCCAGACAGAATTTAAACCCCAGAAACCAAAAAGCTGCATCCAAGCTGCTTTCCAATGCAGCCAAACCTGGAGGCCTCCTGAAGGTCTTCCCTACCAGCAGCCACCTCAGCTCCTCAGACTCACAGACAGGTTTGGGTTAGAAGGGACCTTCCAGACCATCCTGTTCCAACCTCTCCTCCATGGGCAAGGAGACTTCCCCTAGAGCAGGTTGCTCGAGTCTGTAAGGGAGCAGAAATAGATCTATGGCTCAGCGTGGTTGGGGATATCAGTTGGGAGATTCGTTTGGTACAGGCAGCTTGGCACTTGGCCCCTCGGACTCAGACCAAGGCCCTGAACCACAGGAAGAATCCCGTGATGGCACATAAGACCCTGGGACCCCCTGGTGGTGTGGGCGGCAGAAACACCTGGATCCAGGGGCCTGTTCTCAGGCCGGGAGCCAGAGGCAGATCTGCAAGCCCTGAGGCTTGCTTCCGGCGCTCCCTCTGCTGGCCAGACAGGGCAGGTGGCAACTGCTTGGCGGCAGGGAGTGACACTGGGGCTGACTGATTAGAGAGCTGCTTAGGACAGACAGCCTGAGGGGGGCTGCTAGGAACAACTGCTTGAGGAGTGTCTGCTGGGAGAGGGGGGAGGTTCCTGTCTGCCCTGAGGAGCCTCTGCCTGTCCTACCTGCGCTGCCTGCCTGCGTGCTCCTGACACTGAGAGAGAAAAGGGACAGAGCTGCCCTTGTGTGAGGTCCTCCTCTTCCGAGATCTCCCCTGCAGTCCCGTGTCCATCTGTGGGGCTCTCAACACAAGGACCTGAACCTGCTGGTCTGGCATCTGTGCCACCAATAACACCACTGTTAGCAGCTGCCGCAGCGCCGTCGCTCCCCGTTCCGAGGCAGAGCTCCCAAACGAGCCTTTGTGTATGGAAGCAGTGGGGGCCCGAAGCTGAGGCAGGAGGGCGGGGATCGGAGCTATCGCGATAGTGTCGTGAGTGGCGCTGGGATCTCGGCCTTGCAGTTTCCGGGCTCCATTGTGAGGTGGTTCCAGGCTGCTGCCCGCCGTGTTCGGCCACGGGCACTCGGGTGCCGGAGCTGTCAGCGAACTGACCCCCCCCGGAATGAAGTCTCAGAAGGATCTGGGCCAGAGGCTGCCCGAGACCGAAATGCAGAAGGAAGCAGAGGAGGAGGAGCAGGTGTTGAAGGAGGTGGAGGAGGAGGAGGATCGGGAGGAAGAGGCGGAGGAAGAGAAAGAGAAGCAGGAGGAAGGGGAAGGTAAAGCTGCCGCGGACCCCTCTGTGCCAGCCGAGCAGTGCCCCGAGTGCGGGCAGAGCCTCCCGCCCGGCTGGCAGCCGCAGGAGCAGCAGTGCCCCCAGCCTGGCACCCAGCGCTTCATCTGCACCCACTGCGGCCAGAGGCGCTCCGGCCTGCTGCGGCGGCAGCGGGGAGGCACCCAGCCGGGCCCCAAGGTGCGGCTAGTCTGTGGTGAGTGTGGCAAGAGCTTTGCCAGCAAGTATGGTCTCAGCCGGCACCATCACCTTCACACTGGGGAGAAGCCATACAGTTGTGGTGTCTGTGGCAAGAGCTTTGCCAGCAGCTCTGTTCTTAGCCGGCACCGGCAAACACATGCTGAGATGAAGCAGTTCCCCTGCCGTGAGTGCGGTAAGAGCTTCACCACCAGCACTGCTCTAATCGAGCACTGGCACCTCCACACCGGGGAGAAGCCCTACACCTGTGATATATGTGGCAAGAGCTTTGCCAGAAGTTACCACCTTAACTGTCACCGTCGCCTCCACACCGGGGAGAAGCCATATGGCTGTGGTGTCTGTGGCAAGAGCTTTGCCCGCTGGTCTGCTCTCAGCTGTCACCGAGCCATCCACACTGGCCAGAAGCTGCACAGCTGCAGTGTCTGTGGCAAGAGCTTCACCAACCATTTCAACCTTAACCGTCACTGCCTCATCCACACCAGGGAGAAGCTGTTCCGCTGTGGTGACTGTGGCAAGAGCTTTGCCCAGAGCTCTGCTCTCAGCCGTCACCATCATAGCCACACTGGGGAGATGGCAAACAGCTGCAGTGATTGTGGCAAGAGCTTCACCACCACTTACCATCTAAACAGGCACCGTCCCATCCATTCCAGGGAGCCGCTGTACAGCTGCAATGACTGCGGCAAGACCTTTGCCAACAGTTATGCTCTCAGCCTGCATCGCCAAACCCATGCTGCAAAGAAGTTCCCCTGCAGTAGCTGCGGCAAGAACTTCACCAACAACTCTGCTCTCCTTGACCACCAGAACATCCACACTGGGGAGAAGCCACACAACTGCAACGAGTGCGGCAAGAGCTTTACCAGCATCTCTGCTCTCAGCCGTCACCATCGCATCCACACTGGGGAGAAGCCATATCACTGCGGTGAATGTGGCAAGAGCTTTACCAGCAGCTATGATCTCAGCCATCACCATCGTATCCACACTGGGGAGAAGCCATATCACTGCGGTGAATGTGGCAAGAGCTTTACCAGCAGCTATGATCTCAGCCATCACCATCGTATCCACACTGGGGAGAAGCCATATCACTGCGGTGAATGTGGCAAGAGATTTACCAGCAGCTATGCTCTAAGCTGTCACCGTCGCATCCACACCGGGAAGAAGCCGTACAGCTGTGGCGAATGCGGCAAGAGCTTTACCACCAGCTATGCTCTGAGCTATCACTGTCGCACGCACACCGGGGAGAAGCCATACAACTGCAATGACTGCGGCAAGAGCTTTACCAGCAGCTCTGATCTCAGTCGTCACCATCGCATCCACACCGGGGAGAAGCTGTACAGATGTGATGACTGTGGCAAGAACTTTGCCGGCAGCACTGGCCTCAGGCAGCACCGCCAAATCCACGCTGGGAAGAAGTTCCCTTGCCGAGACTGCGGCAAGAGTTTCACCAACAGCACTGCTCTGATCCAGCACTGGCACGTCCACACCGGGGAGAAGCCGTACAGCTGTGGTGTCTGTGGCAAGAGCTTCACCTACAGCTCTACTCTCAGAAATCATCGTCGCGTCCACACTGGGGAGAAACCTTACAGCTGTGGTGACTGTGGCAAGAGATTCGCAAGCAGATCTGCTCTCAGCAGTCACAGTCACATCCACACTGGGGTGAAGCCTTTCCACTGTGACAACTGTGGCAAGAGCTTCACCAGCAGCTCTACTCTCAGAATTCATCGTCGCATCCACACCGGGGAGAAGCCCTACAGCTGTGGTGACTGTGGCAAGAGGTTCACCAACAACTCTGCTCTCAGAAGTCACAGTCGCATCCACACTGGGGAGAAGCCCTTCCTCTGTGGTGACTGTGGCAAGAGCTTTGCCCACAGCTCTTCTCTGAGCTCTCACCGTCTCCTTCACACTGGGGAGAAGCCATACAGCTGTGGTGACTGTGGCAAGAGCTTCACCACCGCTTTACAACTTTATATTCACTGCATTGTTCACACTGGGGAGAAGCCATACAGCTGTGGAGACTGTGACAAGAGATTCGCAAGCAGATCTGCTCTCAGCAGTCACAGTCACATCCACACTGGGGAGAAGCCTTTCCACTGCGACAGCTGTGGCAAGCGCTTCACCAGCAGCTCTACTCTCAGAATTCACCGTCGCATCCACACCGGGGAGAAGCCCTACAGCTGTGATGACTGTGGCAAGAGCTTCACATACAGCTCTGTGTTCAGAATTCACCGTTGCCTCCACACTGGGGAGAAGCCATACAGCTGTGGTGACTGCGGCAAGGGCTTCACCAGCAGCTCTGTTCTCAGAAGTCACCGTCGCATCCACACAGGGGAGAAGCCGCACAGCTGCGGTGACTGTGGCAAGAGCTTCACCAACAGGCCTGCCCTCTCAAATCACCGTCGTCTCCACACTGGGGAGAAGCCCTACAGCTGTGGTGACTGTGGCAAGAGCTTCACATACAGCTCTGCGTTCAGAAGTCACCGTCGTCTCCACACTGGGGAGAAGCCGTTCAGCTGCGGTGACTGTGGCAAGAGCTTCACCTGCAGTTCAACTCTCAGCCGTCACCGTCGCATCCACACTGGCAAGAAGCCTTTCTGCTGTGGTGACTGTGGCAAGAGCTTCACCAACAACTCTGCTCTCAGGAGTCACCGGCGCCTCCACACTGGGGAGAAGCCATACAGCTGTGGTGTCTGTGGCGAGAAGTTTGCCCACAGCTCTACTCTGAGATATCACCATCGCCACCACACAGGGGAGAAGCTGCACAGCTGTGGTGCCTGTGGTAAGAGCTTCACCAAGAGTTCTGCTCTCAGCCATCATCGTTGCCTCCACACCACAGAGGAGCAGTACAGCTGCAGTGAATGCGGGAAGAGCTTTGCCACCCGTTTAAAACTTAACCATCACTGCCTCATCCACACCGGGGAGAAGCCTTTCCGCTGCGGTGACTGTGGCAGGACCTTTACCAGCAGCTCTGCTCTCAGCGATCACCGGTGCATCCACACCAGGGAGAACCTGCACAGCTGCAGTGAATGTGGCAAGAGTTTCACCGCAGCTTCCCAGCTAAAAAGGCACTGCGCTGTTCACACTGGGGAGAAGCAATACAGTTGCAGTGACTGTGGCAAGACCTTTACCAGGAGCTCTGGTCTGAGCCATCACCGCCTCATCCACACTGGGGAGAAACCATACAGATGTGATGACTGCGGCAAGAGCTTCCTGCACAGGTCTACTCTCAGCAGTCACCGTCGCCTCCACACCGGGGAGAAGCCATACAGCTGTGGAGACTGCGGCAAGAGCTTTACCAGCAGCTCTGATCTCAGCTGTCACCGTCGCATCCACACTGGGGAGAAGCCCTACAGCTGTGGTGACTGCGGCAAGAGCTTTACCAGCAGCTCTGCTCTGAGCTATCACCGTCGCAGCCACAACAGGGAGAAGCTGTACAGATGTGATGACTGTGGCAATAGCTTTACCAGCAGCTCTGCTCTGAGCTATCACTGCCTTATCCACACTGAAGAGAAGCCATACAGATGTGGTGTCTGTGGCATGACCTTCCGGCAGAACAGAGATCTGAGCAAGCACCTGCGCAGCTGCAGGTACCAGAAGATGAAAGGTGACAGCAAAGCTGCCAAGGTTCCCCTCTCCCATTGCCAGCAGGAGCAGCAGGAAGAGGCAGAGAATGAGCAGCAGGGTCAAGGTGAGACTCACAGCATGGAGCCTCCGAATGAGCTGAGCCAGAGCCATCCTGAGACTGCAGCGCAGCAGAAAGAGAAGGAGGAGGAGAAAAAAGAGACAGTGGAGAAGGAGCAGGCAGAAAGGGAGGTGAAGGAGGAGAAGCAGGAGGAGGATCAGGAGGAAGGGGAAGAGGAGCAGGATGAAGGTGAAGGTAAAGCTGTCGTGGACCCCTCTGTGCCAGCCGAGCAGTGCCCTGAGTGTGGGCAGAGCCTCCTGCCTGGCTGGCAGCTGAGGAAGCAGCTCTGCCCACAGCCTGGCACCCAGGGCTTCATCTGCACCCACTGTGGCCAGCAGCAGCTTGACCTCCTTTCTCAGCAGGAAGGACACACCCAGCTGGGCCCCAAGCTGCGCTTGTGCTGTGATGAGTGTGGCAAGAGCTTTGCCAGCAGCTCATCTCTCCTTGAGCACTGCAACATCCATACTGGTGAGAAGCCATATGGCTGTGGTGTCTGTGGCAAGAGCTTTGCCTACAGTACCAGTCTGAAATATCACCTCCGCCTCCACACCGGGGAGATGCCATACAGCTGCAGTGACTGCGGCAAGAGCTTTGTCCACAGCTCTGCACTCAGACGTCACCGTCGCGTCCACACCGGGGAGAAGCCGTACAGCTGCGGTGACTGCGGCAAGAGCTTTGCCCACAGATTTGCTCTCACTAAGCACCGCATTGTCCACGACACTTAGTAGCCATTCCGCTGTGGTGAATGTGGTAAGAGCTTTGCCGGCAGATGCTCTCTCTCTGGTATCACTGTGCCATCCGCACTGGGGAGAAGCTATACAGCTGCGGTAAACCATGGCAAGAGCATCTCATAGAAGTGCAACCTGATTAAGCACCTGCACAAACTCAGCTGCATGGCAGTGTGGTCTGCATAAGCCCTGCTAGACGATGTCATCGTGATCATCATCACCAAACCTCACCAACACCAGCACTGGCTTAGTACACTCAGGGATAAAGCAACCATTCCATGTGGCTGCAAGTCAGGGATTCCATGGAAATTGTGCTTGCAGCAGGGAACAATCCCAATAAAAGACTTTCCAAGCCTCTTGCAAGTTCTTCCAACTCAATCCAGACAAAATTTACCCCACAGAAACCAAAAAGCTTCATCCAAGCTGCTTTCAAATGCAGCTGAGCCTGGAGCCCTCCTGGAGCTCTTTCCCCACCATCACTCACCTCAGCTCCTCAAAGTCATAAACTCACAGAAAGGTTTCAGTTAGAAGGCACCTTCCAGACCATCTTGTTCCAACCCCTCCTCCATAGGCAAGGAGACTTCCCCTAGAGCAGGCTGCTCGAGTCTGTAAGGGAGCAGAAATAGATCTATGGCTCAGCGTGGTTGGGGCTAGCAACGGGGAGAGTCGGTCGGTACAGGGAGCTGGGCACTTGGCCCCTCGGGCTCAGACAAAGGGCTTTGAACCAGGGAGAATCCCCTGGTGGGACATAAGACCCTGGGACCCCCTGGTGGCGTGTGAGACAGAAACACCTCCAGACAGAGGCAGATCTGCAAGCCCTGAGGCTTGCTTTAGGCGCTCCCTCTGCTGGCCAACCAGGGCAGGTGGCAACTGCTTGGTGGCAAGGGGTGACACTAAGGCAGGCTGCTTAGAGAGCTGCTTGGAACAACTGCTTGAGAAGTGGCTGCTGGGAAAAGGGGAGGTTACTACCCACTGTAAGGAGCCTCAGCCTGTTGTACCTGCACTGCCTGCCTGCCCCTGACAGAGAGAAAAGCTGCCGCAGAGCGGGACACAACTGCCCTTGTGTGAAGTCTTTCTCTTGCGAGTCCTCCCCTGCAGTCCTGTGTCCAGCTAGGGGGGCTCCCAACACAAGGACCTGAACGTGCTGGAGAAGCAGCACAGTCCTCAGTGACGTCAGTGGCATCGGTGTCACCAGTAACGCCGGTGGCAGCGGTAAGGCCACTACACAGCAGCTGCCGCAGCGCCATCGCTCCCTGTTGCCAGGCAACGCTCCCAAACCAGCCTTTGTTTATGGAAGCAGTGGGGGACCAGAGCTGAGAGAGGAGGGCGGAAATCGGAGCTATCTCGACAGCGCCGAGAGCGGCACCGGGATCTCGTCCTTGCAGCTTCCGGGCTCCATTGTTGGGCGGCCCCCTGCTCTTGTCCGCCCCATCCGGCCGCGGGCACTCAGGACCCGGGGTTATCAGGAAGCTGAGACCCCCACAATGGAGCCCCAGAATCAGCTGGGCCACAGCCGACACCAGATAAAGAAGGAGGCAGAGGAGGAGAAAGTGGAGGAAAAGGAGGACGGAGAGAAGGTAGAAAAGGAGGAGGCAGAGAAGCAGGAGGAGGATCAGGAGGAAGAGGCGGAGGAAGAGAAAGAGCAGCAGGAGGAAGGTGAAGGTAAAGCTTCCGCGGACCCCTCTGAGCCAGCCGAGCAGTGCCCCGAGTGCGGGCAGAGCCTCCCGCCCGGCTGGCAGCCGCAGAAGCAGCAGTGCCGCCAGCCTGGCACCCAGCGCTTCATCTGCAGCCACTGCGGCCAGAGGCGCTCCGGCCTGCTGCGGCGGCAGCGGGGAGGCACCCAGCTGGGCCCCAAGCCGCGGCTGGTCTGTGGTGAGTGTGGTAAGATCTTTACCAGCAGGTCTGGTCTCAGCCGACACCGACAAATCCATGCTGGGAGAAAGCAGTTCCCCTGTGTTGACTGTGGCAAGAGCTTCACCAACAGCTCTGCTCTCCTTGAGCACTGGCATGTCCACACCGGGGAAAAGCCATATCGCTGTGGTGTGTGTGGCAAGAACTTTGCCAGCAGATCTGGTCTCAGCCGGCATCGGCTAACACATGCTGAGACAAAGCAGTTCCCCTGCCGTGACTGCAGTAAGAGCTTCACCAGCAGCACTGCTCTAATCCATCACTTGCATGTCCACACCGCAGAGAAGCCATATAGCTGCGGTGTCTGCGGCAAAAGCTTCGCCCGCTGGTCTGCTCTCAGCTGTCACCGAGCCATCCACACTGGGCAGAAGCCATACATTTGTGGTGTCTGTGGCAAGAGCTATGCCAGCAGCTCTGCTTTCAGCCTGCATCGCCAAATCCATAATGGGAAGAAGTTTCCCTCTGGTGAATGCGGCAAGAGTGTTACCAGCAGCTCTGATCTCAGCCTTCACTGTCGCATCCACACCAGGGAGAAGCTGTACAGCTGTGGTGAATGCGGCAAGAGCTTTACCAGCAGCTGTGCTCTCAGCTGTCACCGTGGGACCGATAGCGGTGCTCGGCGGTCGCGGTGTGGTGACTGTGGCAAGAGCTTTACCAGCAGCTCTGCTCGCAGCTATCACCGTCGCCTCCACACAAGGAAGCATCTGTACCGCTGCGGTGACCGTGGCAAGAGCTCCACCAGCACATCTCAGCTAAAGTGGCACTGCACCATCCAGACTGGGGATCAGCCATCCAGCTGCAGTGACTGTGGCAAGAGCTTTACCAGCAGCTCTGCTCGCAGCTATCACCGTCGCCTCCACACAAGGAAGCATCTGTACCGCTGCGGTGACCGTGGCAAGAGCTCCACCAGCACATCTCAGCTAAAGTGGCACTGCACCATCCAGACTGGGGATCAGCCATCCAGCTGCAGTGACTGTGGCAAGAGCTTTACCAGCAGCTCTGCTCTCAGCTATCACCGTCGCCTCCACACAAGGAAGAATCTGTACAGCTGCGGTGACTGTGGCAAGAGCTTCACCAGCACATATCAGCTAAAGTGGCACTGCACCATCCACACTGGGGATAAGCCATACAGCTGCAGTGACTGTGGCAAGAGCTTTACCAGAAGCTTCACTCTGAGCCATCACCGCTTTATCCACTCCGGGGAGAAACCATACAGGTGCGACGACTGCGGCAAGAGCTTTCTCTACAGCTCTACCCTCAGCTATCACCGTCGCCTCCACACTGGGGAGAAGCCCTACAGCTGCAGTGACTGCGGCAAGAGCTTCACCAGGAGCTTTACTCTGAACCAGCACCGCCTCATTCACACCGGGGAGAAGCCCTACAGATGCGATGACTGCGGCAAGAGCTTCACCATCAGCTCTACTCTCAGCCGTCACCGTCGCCTCCACACCGGGGAGAAGCCTTTCTGCTGTGGTGACTGTGGCAAGAGATTTACCAGCAGCTCTGGTCTCAGCTATCACCGTCGCCTCCATAGAGGGGAAAAGCTGTACAGGTGCAGCGACTGTGGCAAGAGCTTTACCAGCAGTTCTGATCTGAGCTGTCATCGTCGGCTCATTCACACAGGGGAGAAGCCCTACAGATGCGACGACTGCGGCAAGAGCTTCACCATCAGCTCTACTCTCACCTCTCACCGTCGCCTCCACACTGGGGAGAAGCCTTACAGCTGCAGTGACTGCGGCAAGAGCTTCACCCGGAAGACTGCCCTCAGCCGTCACCGTGGAGTCCACGCTGGGCAAAGGATGAATAACAGCATTGACTGCAGCAAGAGCTGTACCAGCAGCTCTGATCTGAGCTGTCATCGTCGGCTCAGTCACACAGGGGAGAAGCCCTACTGATGCGACGACTGCGGCAAGAGCTTTACCAGCAGCTCTGATCTGAGCTGTCACCGTCGCCTTGTTCACACAGGGGAGAGACCATACAGATGTGATGACTGTGGCAAGAGCTTCACCATCAACTCTGCTCTCAGCTATCACCGGCGCATCCACACCGGGGAGAAGCCGTATGGCTGCGTTGACTGCGGCAAGAGCTTTACCAGCAGCTCTGATCTCAGCCGTCATCGTCGCATCCACACCGGGGAGAGGCCCTACAGCTGCGGTGAATGTGGCAAAAGCTTTACCAGCAGGTCTGCTCTCATTTATCACCGTCGCATCCACACCGGGGAGAAGCCGTATGGCTGCGTTGACTGCGGCAAGAGCTTTACCAGCAGCTCTGATCTCAGCCGTCATCGTCGCATCCACACCGGGGAGAGGCCCTACAGCTGCGGTGAATGTGGCAAAAGCTTTACCAGCAGTTCTGCTCTCATTTATCACCGTCGCATCCACACCGGGGAGAGGCCATATGGCTGCAATGACTGTGGCAAGAGCTTTACCAGCAGCTCTGATCTCAGCCGTCATCGTCGCATTCACACCAGAGAGAACCCATACAGCTGTGGTGTCTGTGGTGTGAGCTTCCGGCAGAAGAGAGATCTGAGCAAGCACCTGCGCAGCTGCAGGTACCAGAAGATGAAAGGTGACAGCAAAGCTTCCAAGGGTCCCATCTCGGAGTGCCATGAGGAGGAGCAGGAGCAGCAGGAAGAGGCAGAGAATGAGCATCCGGATCAAGGTGAGACCACCAGCATGGAGCCTCAGAAGGAGCTGGGCCAGAGCCACCCCAAGACAGAAATGCAGCAGAAACAGGAGGAGAAGGAGAAAGAAGATCAGAAGGAACTGAAGAAAGAGAGGGAGGTGAAGGAGGAGAAGCAGGAGGAGGATCAGGAGGAAGAGAAAGTGCAGCAGGAGGAAGGTGAAGGTGAAGCTGCTGCGGAGCCATCTGTGCCAGCCGAGCAGTGCCCTGAGTGCGGGCAGAGCCTCCCACCAGGATGGCAGATGGGCAAGCAGCAGATCCCCCAGCCTGGCACCCAGGGCTTCATCTGCACCCACTGTGGCCAGCAGCATTTCAACCTCCCCTGGCAGCAGGGGGGAGGCACCCACCCTGGTACCAAGCTGAAGTTTAGCTGCAATGAGTGTGGCAAAAGCTTTGCCAGCAGTGCTGGTCTCATCCAGCACTGCCAAATCCATGCTGGGAAGAAGAAGTTCCCCTGCAGTGACTGCAGTAAGAGCTTCACCAGCAGCACTGCTCTAATCCAGCACTGGCACGTCCACACCGGGGAGAAGCCTTACAGCTGTGGTGTGTGTGGCAAAAGCTTCACCTGCGGCTCTACTCTCAAAATTCACCATCGCATCCACACCGGGGAGAAGCCCTACAGCTGCAGCGACTGTGGCAAGAGCTTTAGCAGGAGCTCTGCTCTCAGAAGTCACAGTCGCCTCCACACCGGGGAGAAGCCATACAGCTGCCGAGACTGCGGTAAGAGCTTTGCCCACAGCTCTACTCTAAGATATCACCTTCGCCTCCACATCGGCAAGAAGCCGTACAGCTGCGGTGACTGTGGGAAGTGCTTTGTCCACAGCTCTAATCTGAGATATCACCGTCGCCTCCACATGGGCACGAAACCTTACAGCTGTGGTGACTGTGGCAAGAGCTTCACTAGCAGCTCTGCTCTCAGAACTCACACTCGTCTCCACACCGGCGAGAAGCCATACAGCTGTGGTGACTGCGGCAAGAGTTTTATCAGGAGCTCTGATCTCAGCCGTCACCATCACGTCCACACCGGGCAGAAGCCATACAACTGTGGTGACTGCGGCAAAAGCTTTACCAGCAGTTCTGCTCTCATCTACCACCGCCGCATACACAGTAGGGGGAAGCCGCAGGACTGCGGTGAATGCAGCAGGAGCTTTGCCAGCACCTCTGTTCTCAGCACACGCTGCCACATCCATGCTGGGAAGAAGAAGTTTCCCTGCAGTGACTGCAGCAAGACCTTTGCCAGCAACTCTGATCTCAGCCGTCACCGTCGCATCCATACTGGGGAGAAGCCATACGGCTGCAGTGATTGTGGCAAGAGCTTTACCAGAAGCTCTGATCTCAGCCGTCACCGTCGCATCCACACTGGGAAGAAGCTGTACAGCTGTGGTGACTGCAGCAAGAGCTTTACCAGCAGCTCTGATCTCAGCCGTCACCGTCGCATCCACACCGGGGAGAAGCCATACAGCTGCGGTGACTGTGGCAAAAGCTTTACCAGCAGTTCTGCTCTCAGCTACCACCGTCGCATCCACAACAGGGAGAAGCTGTATGACTGCTGTGAATGCGGCAAGACCTTTACCACCAGCTCTGATCTCAGCCGTCACCGTCGCATCCACACCGGGAAGAAGTTGCATAGCTGTGATGACTGCGGCAAGAGCTTTGGCAGCAGATCTGATCTCAGCCGTCACCGTCGCATCCACACTGGGGAGAAGCCGTACAGCTGTGGTGACTGCGGCAAAAGCTTTACCCGCAGGTCTGCTCTCAGCTATCACCGTCGCATCCACATTGGGAAGAAGCTGTACAGATGTGGTGACTGCAACAAGGGCTTTGCCAGCAGCTCTGGTCTCAGGCAGCACCGCCAAATCCATGCTGAGAACAATAAGTTCCTGTGCAGTGAATGCGGCAAGAGCTTTACCAGCAGCTCTGATCTCAGTTGTCACCACTGCATCCAGGCCGGGGAGAAGCTGTACAGCTGTGGTGTCTGTGGTGTGAGCTTCCGGCAGAAGAGAGATCTGAGCAAGCACCTGTGCAGCTGCAGGCTCCAGATGAACAGTGAGAGCAAAGCTTGCAGAGGTCACCTCGCCCAGTGCCACCAGGAGGAAGTTAAGCAGGAGGAGCAGAAGCAAGAGGCAGACGAGGAGAATGAGCATCCGGATCAAGGTGAGACCCCCAGCATGGAGCCTCAGAAGGAGATGGACAGCAGAAAATTCGACACTGAAATAAAGCAAGAAGAGAGGGAGGAGAAGAAACAGAAAGTGGAGTAGGAGGAGGAACAGGCGGAAAGAGAGGTGGAAGAGAAAAAGCAGGAGGAGGAGAAGGAGGAAGAGGCGGAGGAAGAGAAAGAGCAGGAGGATGATGGTGAAGGTAAAGCTGCTGTGGACCCCTCTGTGCCAGCCGAGCAGTGCTCCGAGTGCGGGCAGAGCCTCCCGCCCGGCTGGCAGCCGCAGAAGCAGCAGTGCCCCCAGCCTGGCACCCAGCGCTTCATCTGCAGCCACTGCGGCCAGAGGCGCTCTGGCCTGCTGCGGCGGCAGCGAGGAGGCACCCAGCTGGGCCCTAAGCTGTGGTTGTTCAGTGAGTGTGGCCAGAGCTTTGCCAGCAGCTCTGGTCTCAGCTGGCCCTGCAAATCCATGCTGGAAGAAGCAGCTCCCCTGTGTTGACTTTGGCAAGAGCTTCACCAACAGCTCTGCTCTCTGCTGTCACAGTCACATTCACGTGAGGAGAAGCCGTACAGCTGTGGTGACTGTGGAAAGATCTCTGCCAGGAGCTCTGGTCTCAGGTATCATCGTATCTGCGCGATGGATTAGCCATACAGCTGTGGTGACTGCGGCAAGACCTTTACCAAGAGCTCTGCTCTCACTGCTGCCTCCACACCGGGGAGAAGCTGTAGAGCTCCGGTGACCATGGCAAGAGCACAGCCAGGAGCTTTACCCGGAGCTGTCCACACTGGGCAGCAGCTGGACAGTGGAAAGAGCTTCCAGTACGAGTGCAACGTGACCGAGTGCCTAAACAGACTCAGCTGGGTCCCAAGGTGGTGTCCATAAGACCTACTAGATGATGTCACCACCATCAACGTCACCAAACCTCACCAACACCAGCACTGGCTTAGTACACTCAGGGATAAAGCAACTGTTCCATGTGGCTGCAAGTCAGAGATTCCATGGAAATTGTGCCTGCAGCAGGGAACAATCCCAATAAAAGACTTTCCAAGCCTCTTGCAAGTTCTTCCAACTCAATCCAGACAGAATTTAACCCCCAGAAACTAAAAAGCTGCATCCAAGCTGCTTTCAGAGGCAGCTGAATCTGGAGGCCTCCTGAAGGTCTTTCCCTACCAGCAGCTACCTCAGCTCCTCAAAGTCATAAACTCACAGAAAGGTTTCAGTTAGAAGGCACCTTCCAGACCATCTTGTTCCAACCCCTCCTCCATAGGCAAGGAGACTTCCCCTAGAGCAGGCTGCTTGAGTCTGTAAGGGAGCAGAAATAGATCTATGGCTCAGCGTGGTTGGGGATATCAGTTGGGAGATTCGTTTGGTACAGGGAGCTTGGCACTTGGCCCCTCGGGCTCAAAGGGCTTTGAACCAGGGAGAATCCCCTGGTGGGACATAAGACCCTGGAACCCCCTGGTGCGTGGGCGGCAGAAACACCTGGAGCCAGGGCCGGGTGCTATAGCTCTGGAGCCAGAGGTAGATCTGTGAGCGCTGGAGCCTGCTTTAGGCACGCCCTCTGCTGGCCAAGCAGAGCAGGTGGCAACTGCTTGGCGACAAGGGGTGACACTAGGGAAGACTGATGAGAGCTGCTTAGGAGAGACAGCCTGGGCGGGCAGGTACTTGGAACAACTGCTTGAGAAGGGTCTGCTGGGAGAGGGGGAGCTCCTTCCTGCCCTGAGGAGCCTCTTTCTGTCCTACCTGCGCTGCCTGCCTGTAGCTGCCTGCGTGCGCTGCCCCCTGCCCTGGCGTGCGCCCGACAGGGCGAGAGAAAAGCTGCAGCAGAGAGGGACAGAGCTGCCGTTGGGTGAGGTCATCCTCTTGCGAGTGCTGCCCTGCACTCATGTGTCCAGCTGTGGGGGTGCAACATACGGATCTGACGGAGTGGCATCGGTGCCACCATTAACCCTAGTGCCACCAGTAACCGCAGTGCCACCGGTAACGCCCGTGGCAGCAGCTGCCACAGCGCCGTCGCTCCCCGTTACAACGGAGAGCTCCGAAAGTAGCCTTTGTTGACAGAAGCAGCGGGAGCCCGGAGCTGAGAGAGCAGGGCGGGGATCGGAGCTATCGCGACAGTGTCGTGCGCGACGCCGAGAACTCGGGCTTGTAGCTTCCGGGCTCCATTGTTGGGCGGATGCAGTCTCCTGCCTTCCCATTCCGGCCTCGGGCACTCGGGTCCTGGCGCTGGCTGCAGGTATATACACTCCAGCATGGAGCCTAAGAAGGAGCTGGCTCAGAACAGTCTGGAGACAGAAGTGCAGCAAGAAGAGAAGAAGGAGGAGCAGACAGAAAAGGAGGTGAAGGAGGAGAAGCAGCAGGAAGAGGCGGAGGAAGAGAAAGAGAAGCAGGTGGAAGGTGAAGGTAAAGCTGCCGCGGACCCCTCTGTGCCAGCCGAGCAGTGCTCCGAGTGCGGGCAGAGCCTCCCTCCCGGCTGGCAGCCGCAGGAGCAGCAGTGCCCCCAGCCCGGCACCCAGCGCTTCATCTGCACCCACTGCGGCCAGAGGCGCTCCGGTCTGCTGCGGCGGCAGCGAGGAGGCATCCAGCCGGGCCCCAAGCTGCGGTTGTTGTGCGGTGAGTGTGGCAAGAGCTTTGCCAGCAGCTCTAGTCTCAGGCGGCACCACCAAATCCATGCTGGGAAGAAACAGTTCCCCTGTGTTGACTGTGGCAAGAGCTTCACCAACAGCTCTGATCTCCTTCAGCACTGGAACGTTCACACTGGGGAGAAGCCATACAGCTGCAGTGTTTGTGGCAAAAGCTTTGCCAGCAGGTCTGGTCTCCGCCAGCACCGGCAAACACATGCTGAGAAAAAGCAGTTCCCCTGCGGTGAATGTGGCCAGAGGTTTGCCATAAGCACTGCTCTAATCCGTCACTTGCACGTCCACACCAGTGAGAAGCCGTACAGCTGCGGTGACTGTGGCAAGAGCTTTGCCAGCAGCTCTGTTCTCAGCCGGCACCGCCAAATCCATTCTGGGAAGAAGTTCCCCTGCAGTGACTGCGGCAAGAGTTTCACCAACAGCACTGATCTAATCCAGCACTGGCATGTCCATACCGGGGAGAAGCCATACAGCTGCGGCGACTGCAGCAAGAGCTTCGCCAGTAGCTCTGGTCTCAGAATTCACCGTCACAGCCACACTGAGGATAAGCCACACAGCTGTGGTGATTGTGGCAAGAGTTTTACCAGTAGCTATACTCTCAGCCTTCACCATCGCATCCACACAGGGGAGAAGCCGTACAGCTGCAGTGACTGTGGCAAGAGCTTCATCAAGAGCTCTGATCTAACACTACACCATCACATTCACACCGGGGAGAAGCCATATAGCTGTGGTGACTGTGGCAAGAGCTTTAGCAGGAGCTCTACTCTCAGCTACCACCATCGCCTCCACACAGGGGAGAAGCCATACAGCTGCAGTGACTGTGGGAAGAGCTTCATCAAGAGTTCTGATCTCAGAACTCATCGTTACATTCACACCGGGGAGAAGCCATACAGATGTGGTGACTGTGGCAAGAGCTTTACCAGCAGCTCTACTCTCAGTTGTCACCGTCGCATCCACAGCAGGCAGAAGCTGTGCAGCTGCAGTGACTCTGGCAAGAGCTTCACCACTACATTCCTGCTAAAGAGGCACTGTGCCATCCACACCGCGGAGAAGCCGTTCAGATGTGATGACTGTGGCAAGAGCTTTCTCCACAACTCTGCTCTCAGTTATCACTGTCGCATCCACACCGGGGAGAAGCCATACAGCTGTGGTGACTGTGGCAAAAGCTTTACCAGCAGCTCTACTCTCAGCCATCACCGTCGCATCCACACTGGGGAGAAGCCATACAGCTGCGGTGACTGCGGCAAGAGCTTTGTCCAAAGGTATGCACTCAGTTATCACCGCCGCATCCACACCGGGGAGAAGCCA
>WAAF01008545.1:0-18319 GCA_013400475.1 Tricholaema leucomelas
CAAGCTGCAAACCCCCACTTGCTTCCAACTTGACCTGTCTACTCCTAATCTAGGCTAATCTTGGCTTTGCTTCAAGGTGCTAACTGGCTACCTCAGCAGGGATGATGGTTTCCACTATGGCACATCCTCCTCCCAGCCTTAGTGGCACTCAAATGCTGCAAGGGCTGTCAGTGTAACAATTCGTGTTGGGGTAAGAAAAATGCTGGGTGGTCTGGGTGATGAAAGATGGCCCAGTGGCCAAAATTAACTGCCAGCATCTGCTAACCCATGGAACCCAAAAGTGAGACTGTTTTAGCACCAGGAAAGTTTGGAGACCAACCAATGAATGGGGAGCCTTAGGATGGAAATACATTTGAAAGGCTTTTAAAGAGGTGAAGATGGTTTTTAGGGTATCTTTTGTGGGCAAGGATTAAAAGAGAAGGCCAAAAGGTCTTCACCAGCAGAGATAAAGAAGTCAGGATGTTCCACCTGACAAGGTTTGGCAACTGCTGAACAGGACTGAGCTGCCCAAAACAATCACAGAACATTAGAGGTTGGAAGGGACCTGCAGAGATCATCCAGTCCAAACCCTCTGCCAAAGCAGGATCCCCTAGGGTAGCTCACACAGGAACGCATCCAGGTGGGGTTGGAAAGGCTCCAGAGAAGGAGACTGCACAACCTCTCTGGGCAGCCTGCTCCAGGGCTCTGGCACCCTCACACCAAAGAAGTTTCTCCTCCTGTTGAGCTGAAACCTTCTCTGCTCCAGTTTGGATTCATTGCTCCTTAGCTTATTGCTGTGCAGCACCCAAAAGTGCTTGGCCCCTTGCACCCCTCAGCTATTGAGGGTCATTGCTCAAATCTCCTCTCAGCCTTCTCCTCTCCAGACTAAGCAGGATGATCCTTGTGGTCGCTTCCAACCCTGACTGATTCTGTGATTCCAAGTTGTGGAATCCCCAACAGTGGATATGTGTAAGGTTGAGCTAGAGAGTTGGACCAGCCTCTCTAGCCATGTTTTTTGCCAGGAAAGTATGGATCAGATGATCCTTGAGGTCCCTTCTAACCTGGTGTTGTATGCAAATGTCAAAAAGGATCATGGGTGGTAGTGAGACACATGGGGAAGAGAAAGACACTGTAGCAGCCAGGAGAAGTGAGTGGGAAGTGGAGGGGAAAGTGGGAAAGGAAAGTTATTTGCAATATCACAGAATCAAGCAGGGAAGTGGAGGGGAAAGTGGGAAAGGAAAGTTATTTGCAATATCACAGAATCAAGCAGGTTGGAAGAGACCTCTAAGCTCACCCAGCCCAACTTAGCACCCAGCGCTGTCCAATCAACCAGACCATGGCACTAAGTGCCCCAGCCAGGCTTGGCTTCAACACCTCCAGCCACAGAGACTCCACCACCTCCCTGGGCAGCCCATTCCAATGCCAATCACTCTCTCTGACAACAACTTCCTCCTAACATCCAGCCTAGACCTCCCCTGGCACAGCTGCAGACTCTGTCCTCTTCTTCTGTTGCTGCTTGCCTGGCAGCAGAGCCCAACCCCACCTGGCTACAGCCTCCCTTCAGGCAGCTGCAGACAGCAATGAGCTCTGCCCTGAGCCTCCTCTTCTGCAGGCTGCACACCCCCAGCTCCCTCAGCCTCTCCTCACAGGGCTCTGCTCCAGGCCCCTCCCCACCCTTGCTGCCCTTCTCTCAACACCTTCCAGCACCTCAACATCTCTCTGCAATTCAGGAGCCCACAACTGCACACAGCACTCAAGCTGTGGCCTGAGCAGTGCTGAGCACAGGGCCAGAAGAACCTCCCTTGTCCTGCTGCCCACACTGCTCCTCAGCCAGCCCAGGATGCCATTGGCTCTGCTGCCCACCTGGGCACACTGCTGCCTCAGCTTCAGCTCCTCTCTCCCAGCACCCCCAGCTCCCTCTCTGCCTGGCTGCTCTCAGCCACTCTGGCCCCAGCCTGTAGTGCTGCTTGGGGTTGTGGTGGCCAAAGTGTAGAATCCTGCACTTGGCCTTCTTCAATCTCATCCTCTTGGCCTCTGCCCACCCATCCAGCCTGGCCAGGTCCCTCTGCAGGGCTCTCCTACCCAATATGCCAATCCTACCAATATCCCAGCTGGAGCTAGACAAGAGGGAGAGTAAAGTTCACAGACTTCCTGCCCAGGAGAGGGTAAGAGTTCCTCATTAGTCAACATTTCCCCTAATGAAACAGGTGCTGCTTGGGGAATTTCAGCAGAGAGTGAGCTCTTGCCAGGGAAAATTCCATGCCAGAACACATTTTCTCACCAGGAGCTTGAGTGGATATGCTGGAAACACAGAGCAAGTGGATGAACTCTCTTGTCCAAGGGAAACATGGGAACAGGAGGCACTAAACCACCACTCCTGAGGGAGAGGGACTGAAGAAGTCTGACTGCCAGACCATCTCCTTTCTGGCTCTCTGTTTGCAAGGCCCTGGTTCTCCTGGTGAGACACAGCTGATGGATTTCCCAGCTAGCCTTGTCTTTTGGGATATCTCATTAAACCCTCACATTCCATCTGCTGCAGCCCAATTCCTATCTGTAAATCACTCTTTCCATCCTGTGAAAGGCTTGAGCTGGGAGATGTGAGAGATGCCATTGCAGTGGAAAGCAGCAAACATGCAGGCTGCTGCTGGTGGGAGAGGAACAGCTGCAAAACAGCTTAAAAAAAGGGCAATACCCAAGGTCTTCTTGCTGAAGGAAATGGTTTATGGCTCCACAACTCACATGTGAGATGGAAGGATCAATCTGCTTGTTGCTGTGAGAAGGTCAGAGACCTTTGGTTACAGCTGTCCTGCACTGCTCCAGACACACAGAACTACGGTGAGTAAGCCAAGAGCAAACAACCTACCTTGGGTAAAACTCCCTCCCCAGGCACCAGATAGGACAGGAGGAATCAATTTGGGGCATGTGACAAACAAATTGGACAGGTCCTTGCCCTTAAGGAAGGGTCTCAAAAGCACAGAACGGGAGAAGCGGAGAGGGACCTCTAGAGATTATCTACTCCAACCCCTCTGCTAAAGCAGAGTCATGTGGAGCAGGCTGCACAGGATCACATCCAGGTGGGTTTGGAATCTCTCCAGAGAAGAAGACTCCACAGCCTCTCTGGGCAACCTGCTCCAGTGCTCTATAACCTCAAAGGACAGAAGTTTTTCCTCAAACTCACCTCCTGTGGCCTAGTTTGTGCCCATTGCCCACTGGGCATCACTGCAAAGAGTCTGAGCCCATTCTCTTGACCTCCACCCTTTAGATATTGATAAGCACTGATTAGATCCCCTCTCAGTCTGCTCTTCTCCAGGCTAAACAGCCCTAGGTCTCTCAGCTTTTCTGGAATGCATGTGAGGAAGAAGTTCTTCAGCATGAAGGTGGTGAGACACTGGAAGAGGTTGCCCAGGGAGGTACTGGAAGCCTCACCCAAGAAGTTCTGAAGTCCAGCTGGATGTGGCTCTGAGCAAGGTGACCTAGTGTGAGGTGCCTCTGCCCAGGGCACGGAGCTTGGTGATAGATGATCCTGGAGGTCCCTTCCAAGCCTGGCAATTCTGTGATTCTGTGTGGCTGCAGGACATGGTGAGGTGAGGTTTGCTGCTGCTGTTTTCATGCAAGAGAACTGCTGGATATCAAAACTGCAGCAGAGCAAGACAGGACCAGGAAAATGAACCTTTAAAGGAGTAGGAAGCAGAAACACAGTGGACTGAGACTGTGATGGCTCAGGTTGTCTTAGAGGGCTCCTAGGAACCAAGTGTGGAGCACGACTTGCAAGAAATCAGTCATCAGTGAGATTGCAGATGACACCAAGCTAGGAGCAGCTGTGGAGCTGTTGGAGGGTAGGAGAGCCCTGCAGAGGGACCTGGCCAGGCTGGATGGGTGGGCAGAGGCCAAGGGGATGAGACTGAACAAGGCTAAGTGCAGAGTTCTACACTTCGGCCAGAACAACCCCAAGCAGCACTACAGGCTGGGGCCAGAGTGGCTGAGAGCATCCAGGCAGAGAGGGAGCTGGGGGTGCTGGCAGAGAGAAGCTGGGCATGAGCCAGCAGTGTGCCCAGGTGGGCAGCAGAGCCAATGGCATCCTGGGCTGGCTCAGGAGCAGTGTGGGCAGCAGGACAAGGGAGGTTCTTCTGGCCCTGTGCTCAGCACTGCTCAGGCCACCCCTGGAGTGCTGTGTCCAGTTCTGGGCTCCTGCATTGCAGAGAGATGTTGAGGTGCTGGAAGGTGTTGAGAGAAGGGCAGCAAGGCTGGGGAGGGGCCTGGAGCACAGCCCTGTGAGGAGAGGCTGAGGGAGCTGGGGGTGTGCAGCCTGCAGAAGAGGAGGCTCAGGGCAGAGCTCATTGCTGTCTGCAGCTGCCTGCAGGGAGGCTGTAGCCAGGTGGGGTTGGGCTCTGCTGCCAGGCACCCAGCAAGAGAAGGGGACAGAGTCTGAAGCTGTGCCAGGGGAGGTCTATGCTGGATGTTAGGAGGAAGTTGTCAGAGAGAGTGATTGGCATTGGAATGGGCTGCCCAGGGAGGTGGTGGAGTCTCTGTGCCTGGAGGTGTTGAAGGTGGGCTGCCCAGGGAGGTGGTGGAGTCTCTGTGCCAAGCCTGGCTGGAGCACTTAGTGCCATGGTCTGGTTGGTTGGGCAGGGCTGGATGAGCTTGGAGGTCTCTTCCAACCTGCTTCATTTGATGATTCTATGAAATGGAGAGGCTCTTGAGCAATATCATCCCAAAATGAGCTAAACTTGGCCTGCCCTCCACTGATGGCATCCAGCCTCTGATGGTGAGCACGACCTCAACACATTCACCTGTGTCATTGCTTTGTTGTCCTTCCTACCAAAAAGCCTTTAAATAAGACTCCTGTATTTTACAGCTGTTGCACTTGGGAAAACATCCTGGATTGTTAGAGAATCACTGCTGAGGGCTTTGGGGAAGTTCTGGGAAGATCTTCTGAAATTTTGAGATCCTTTAACAGCTCTCAGATCATGTCTACAGCAAGAACTGAACTGGAGTCTCCGTGGACTGCCTCCTCTGGTGTCTGAATCAGGCAGAATTCACTGAAAACCAATATAAACCATAAATCCCAGCTCCCTGCCTGGATGGAGCCTTCTCTCACTGAAACAAGCAGCACTCATCTCCTCTGGGATTAGACAGCAGGCATGGCAGCCACCAGTACCTCATAGTATCATAGCATCATAGTATCATCAGGGTTGGAAGAGACCTCACAGATCACCAAGTCCACAGAGCTCAAGGCTAGACCATGGCACCAAGTGCCATGTCCAATCCTGCCTTGAACAGCTCCAGGGACGGCGACTCCACCACCTCCCTGGGCAGCCCATTCCAGTGTCCAATGACTCTCTCAGTGAAGAACTTTCTCCTCACCTCGAGCCTAAACTTCCCCTGGCGCAGCCTGAGGCTGTGTCCTCTCGTTCTGGCGCTGGCCACCTGAGAGAAGAGAGCAACCTCCCCCTGGCCACAACCACCCCTCAGGTAGTTGTAGACAGCAATAAGGTCTCCCCTGAGCCTCCTCTTCTCCAGGCTAAACAATCCCAGCTCCCTCAGCCTCTCCTCGTAGGGCTGTGCTCGAGGCCTCTCACCAGCCTCGTTGCCCTTCTCTGGACACGCTCAAGCATCTCAATGTCCCTTCTAAACTGGGGGGCCCAGAACTGAACACAGTACTCAAGGTGTGGTCTAACCAGTGCAGAGTACAGGGGCAGAATGACCTCCCTGCTCCTGCTGGCCACACCATTCCTGATGCAGGCCAGGATGCCATTGGCTCTCTTGGCCACCTGGGCACACTGCTGGCTCATGTTCAGGCGGGTATCAATCAGCACCCCCAGATCCCTCTCTGTCTGGCTGCTCTCCAGCCACTCCGACCCCAGCCTGTATCTCTGCATGGGGTTGTTGTGGCCCAAGTGCAGCCCTCGGCACTTGGAGCTATTGAATGCCATCCCCTTGGACTCTGCCCATCTGTCCAGGCGGTCAAGGTCCCACTGCAGAGCCCTTCTGCCCTCCAGCCCAGCCACATCTGCCCCCAGCTTGGTGTCATCTGCAAACTTGCTGATGACTGACTCGATGCCCTCATCCAGATCATCTATGAAGATGTTAAAGAGGATGGAGCCCAGCACTGATCCCTGAGGGACACCACTAGTGACCGGCCGCCAGCTGGATGTGGCACCATTCACCACCACTCCCTGGGCTCGGCCCTCCAGCCAGCTCCTAACCCAGCACAGAGTGTTGCCATCCAAGCCATGGGCTGACAGCTTAGCCAGCAGTTTGCTGTGGGGGACAGTGTCAAAGGCCTTGCTGAAGTCCAGTACCTCCTTGGGCGTCCTGATTCTTGAGCCCGGCTGCAGCAAGCACATGGATCTGGGATACGACCTGTGGGTAGCCACACATCCCACTCCAGCAGGTGTGTGGTGGCTCATCCAGCGTCAGCTCTCTGCAAGGGAAAACAGGTGGCTTTGGAGAACTGCCCAGGCCTGTCCCAGGGCAGGGGGCAGAGGCATCCCAAGGCAGGGAGCTTGCCCTGGCAGGGTGGAAGGGCTGCGTGCTGTCCGCTGCCACATTCCCGTCTCCTCCACATGGGTTTGGGATGCTCTCCCATGTCTTGCTTGGAAGCATAGTGGGAACTTCTCTACAAGTCTGTAGTGAGACGCCTAAAGGTGTCCTGTCTCTTGGCCACCCTTGAAAGGAAGGCAGAGAGCAGCTCCAGACACTGCTATGAGCAGTTCCAATCTGGACAAGCACCACCTGAGAAGAAGCCAGCTCCTCCCCAGCGCTGCTCTCGCTCCTTACCGGCAGTCTGAAGGCACATCTGTGAAAATCCTGAGAAGGAACTCTCCCTCATGGCCAGGGTCAAAAGTGGTGGGGATGATGACATAGCGACCTTCCTTCAGGTCTGTCCTCAGGAAGACGCTGCGGGAGTTGATGTAGATGGAGCTGGCCACCTTCTGCTGCAGGGTGTGCATCCGGTAGTTCCTGTTCAGCTCCACCTGCGTGAGAGACCACAGCGTCAGCAGGGCAGCACCGACTGCCAACGTGCTCATTGTCCACCCAGACTGCAAGGACTGACCCCACAGTGCACCCTGGAGAAAGAGCCTGGAGTGCTGGTGGGCAGCAAGGGCTTCATGCACCAGCAAAGTGCTCTTGTGGCCAAGAGAGCCAATGGCAACCTGGGCTGCACCAGGAGAAGTGTGGCCAGCAGGGCTAGTGAGGTTCTTTGCTCCCTCTACTCTGCTCTGCTGAGACGACACCTGCAATACTGTGTCCACTGAATCAAGCAGGTTGGAAGAGACCTCCAAGCTCATCCAGCTCAACCTAGCACCCAGCCCTGCCCAATCAACCAGACCATGGCACTAAGTGCCCCATCCAGGCTTGGCTTCAACACCTCCAGGCGCGGTGACTCCACCACCTTCCTGGACAGTCCAATTTTGGGCTCCCCAGTTCAAGAGAGACAGAGACCTGCTGGAAAGAGTCCAGCAGAAAGCCACAAAGATGAGTGGGGGGCTTGAGCATGTCCCTATGGAGAGAGACTGAGAGCCCTGGGGCTGTTTAGTCTGGAGAGGAGAAGGCTGAGAGGAGATCTGAGCAATGTGTACAAACAGCTGAGGCGTGGGGGTCAAGTGGAGGGGGTGGAGGGCTCTTTTGGGTGGTCTGCAGTAGCAAGACAGGGAACAACAGGTACAAACTTGAATACAGAAGGTGTCAGCTCAACATGAGGAGAAACTTCTTTGGTGTGAGGGTGCCAGAGCCCTGGAGCAGGCTGCCCAGAGAGGTTGTGGAGCCTCCTTCTCTGCAGACTTTCCAACCCCACCTAGATGCATTTCTGTTTGAACTACCCTAGGGGATCGTGCTTTGGCAGGGGGGTTGGACTGGATCTCTGGAGATCCCTTTCAACACCTAAGGTTGTGAATTGTGACTCTGTGCTTGGGAGAGATGGAGTTAAGAGACCCAGCGGAATGGTCCCAACTGGGCTGGAGGGAAAACAAGTGTGGATGTGGTCCTTCCAATTCTGTTGGCTCAGGGACTCGCCTCTTGCATCCTGGTGTTAAAATGGGGGCTCAGCACACAACACATCAGGATCAGCCTAAGGGATTTGAACATCTGGAGGTAACAGACTAACCAGAGGAGGGCCAGGAAAATGATCAAGGCATTGGAGCACCTCTGCTACAAAAACAGGCTAAGAGAACTGGGGATGTCCAGCCTGGAGACCTCTCTCAGGGGAGACCTAGTAGTGACCTTCCAGCACCTGAAGGGAGCCTACAAGAAGCCTGCAGAGGGACTGTTTATAAAGGCCTGTGGTAATAGGACAAGAGGCAGAGGCTTCAAACTAGAGCAGAGCAGATTTAGATTGGATGTTAGGAACAAGCTCTTTACCATGAGGGTAGTGGAACACTGGAACAGATTGCCCAAGAAGGTTGTTGGGGCCCCATCCCTGGAGATATTCAAAGTGAGGCTGGACAGGGCTGTGGGCAACCTGATCTAGTTGAGGATGTCCCTGCTGCCTGCAGAGGGGGTTGGACTGGATGACTCTGGGAGGTCCCTTCCAATCCAGACCATTCTGTATTTCTATGATTGCTGTCAGCAAGGGAAACTTTCCCACGCTGTCCCTGCTCACCTCTGAAACCTCTCCAGAAGGAAGCAGGCACTCAGATGCTTCAAGGAACACCACCAATGATCAAGTAGGACTAATGGTCCGTTCCAGCACTATACAATTCATGGGACAATTCAGCCTGCAGAATCCATGCCCTACCTTATGGATATCAAAGCCTATGGCCAAGTTCTCTCCTTTGCCCTCTTTGCGACTGGTCCTCTTTGGCTTCTGCTGGATGGAGATCAGCACTTCATCTTCTGCCTTCTTCACATCAAACACGTACTAGAAGCAAAGGGTGGAAGAAGCAAGAGAGAGAGTTTGTAATAAAACATCATCTCCAGGCTTGGGTAGGGGTAGAACCACATTAAGGTTAATCTCAGCTTCTCCCGATGTGCCTCACTGCAAGGACAGCCCAGCTTCAGTTACCAGCATTGAGAGCTCATATCCAGTCCTCTTGGGAACTGGCATCATCCTGCCAAGCCAGAGACCTTTTTGGTTCATTAGAAAAAGACTGGGATATCCAGTCTTTGAATTGCTCAGCAGAATCCAATGAGATCATCCAAAGATCATCTCTAAAGGTCCCTTCCAACCCAAGCCATCCTGTGATTCCTGTGAGTCTAGGTGCAGTCTCACTCCAGCAAGTTTCACCCCTTGCAGCCTGCCACATGCCCTCCTAGGAGGTATAGAAGTAGGAACTGATTATAGAATCATAGAATCAAGCAGGTTGGAAGAGACCTCCAAGCTCATCCAGCCCAACCTAGCACCCAGCCCTGCCCAACCAACCAGACCATGGCACTAAGTGCCCCAGGCAGGCTTGGCTTCAATGCCTCCAGCCACGGCGACCTCCCTGGGCAGCCCATTCCAATGCCAATCACTCTCTCTGACAACAACTTCCTCCTAACATCCAGCCTAGACCTCCCCTGGCACAACTTGAGACTGTGTCCCCTTCTTCTATTGCTGCTTGCTTGGCAATAGAGACAAACCCCATCTTGACACAGCCTCCTTTCAGGTCTCCCTGATACAAGGGGTAAGGGGAATGGAGTTGGCCTGGGTGATGATCATGCTGTGGTAGGGCTCTCAGCCAGCAAATGGCCATGAGCACATTTAATCTACCAGAGGTCTGCAAACCTCCAGGGCTCTGTAACAGATTGAAAGCCTTGGGGGTCCATGTGAAGGCTGTTCCACAACTCACTTGAGGGTTCTGCAAGAAGGTGTCCTTGTGGTTGATGCAGCCTCCACTGCGGTTCTTCAAGGGGTCACTGCTTCTGGTCCATGCCCCACGTAGCACTGCCTCCTCCCAGGTCTTGTGGATGCTCAGGTAGGATGTGTTGATGAGACGGCACTTGATGATGTCCGTGAAGTACTTGCAGAAGTCTTCAAAGGTCATCCTAAGTTAGGAAAGAACAGAGCTGGGTTATGCTGCTTCACTCTTCTGAACGGTACAATCACAGAACCTTTGAGGTTGGAAGAGACCTTGGAGCTCATCAAGCCCAACAGCTTGCCTAGAGCTTGCAATCCCACCGGGACTGCTGAGCTACTGCCACTGAACCACAGCCCTCAGGATCACATGCATGTGTCTGTCCAAAACCTCTAGGGGTGGTGAATCCACCATCTCCCTGGGCAGCCTGTACCAATCCTTGATAACCCTTTCTTGTGAAGAAAGTTTTCCTACCATCCCACTGAACCTCCCTTGGCACAACTTCAGCCTTTTCTCTTGTCCTGTCACTTGCTGCATGTCAGAAGAGATTGAACCCCATTTCATAGAATCATACAATCAACCAGGTTGACAGAGCACAGGTAGTGGAATCTCCTCCAGAGACCCCCAACACTCCTCTGGATTCACTCCTGTGTGACCTGCCCTAGGTCACAGAATCATAAAATCAAGCAGGTTGGAAGAGAGCTCCAAGCTCAGCCAGCCCAACCTAGCACCCAGCCCTGCCCAACCAACCAGACCATGGCACTAAGTGCCCCAGCCAGGCTTGGCTTCAACACCTCCAGGCACAGAGACTCCACCACCTCCCTGGGCAGCCCATTCCAATGCCAATCACTCTCTCTGACAACAACTTCCTCCTAACATCCAGCCTAGACCTCCCCTGGCACAGCTTCAGGCTGTGTCCCCTTCTTCTGTTGCTGCTTGCCTGGCAGCAGAGCCCAACCCCACCTGGCTACAGCCTCCCTGCAGGCAGCTGCAGACAGCAATGAGCTCTGCCCTGAGCCTCCTCTTCTGCAGGCTGCACACCCCCAGCTCCCTCAGCCTCTCCTCACAGGGCTCTGCTCCAGGCCCCTCCCCAGCCTTGCTGCCCTTCTCTCAACACCTTCCAGCACCTCAACATCTCTCTGCAATTCAGGAGCCCACAACTGGACACAGCACTCAAGCTGTGTCCTGAGCAGTCCTGAGCACAAGGGCAGAAGAACCTCCCTTGTCCTGCTGCCCACACTGCTCCTGAGCCAGCCCAGGATGCCATTGGCTCTGCTGCCCACCTGGGCACACTGCTGCCTCAGCTTCAGCTCCTCTCTCCAGGCACCCCCAGGTCCCTTTCTTCCTGACACCTGGGCACATGCTGTATTGCAACATACCTGGTGAGGCTGTTATGTTCAGCACAGTCATAACAGGTTCAGGGTACCCTGGTGAAACGGTTTGGTCCCTGTGTGATGCAGAGCAGCTGCAGTGCCAGGGTCATGGTCATCCAAAGTCAATAGCCATGGCCTCATGAAGGAGGCTTCACTAAAGGTTTTAGGGCTTGGAAGGCCATTTACTCTGGATAGCTTTATGCATGGAAAGGACTCAAGTGCCTCATGGGGCAGGAGGCCTGTGTGGGCATGGCCCAAGTGAACAGCTCCAGCAGGGACTCACCAGAACTCTCCATCGTCTTCCACCGTCATCCCCATCTTCTCTCTCTCGCTTTTACTCACTTTCTGCCACTCCTCAGAGCTGTGGGAAGAGCACAGGATCATTACTGTGGGGACAAGGGAGACACACAGGGAAGAGCACAGGATCATTACTTTGAGGACAAGGGAGGCACACAAGAATTGAAGAGGCTGTGTGGCTGCAGAAGGCTTTGCCAAGGGCACAAGATCTGTGTTAAGCTGCAGCCATGCAACCAGTCCCCACACTGATGTTTTTAGCTCATCTTCCACACATGAGAGGAGTGTAGAATGGCTTGGAGCTTTGCCTTCCTTCCTGATCAGTGAAGCTGAATCCAGCTTGGCAAGAGTTTGTTTGGCCAGCACAATCACAATCCATCAGTGAAGACAACAAAGTGGACTCTGGCTCTGGTTCCATCTGGTTCTTTCTCCCAGCCACAGACACCAGAGTGGTCAGTGGTGGCAGAGGCTGATTCTGTTGGGTGCTGTTTTTGCTGGAACAAGACTGGGAGTGGAAAAGTGACCTATAATCATCCTTCACTTGTGTAAACATGACAAAAGTTTCACCACAACATCCACCAGAGCCTTAATGAGAAGGTCTGCCAAGCTCAGTCACCCTCCTGCTGACCTCCAGGAACCTCAGGGCACAGGATGAACCTCAGCCAATGAAACAGGACACAAGCTGGCAGCCTACAACTGCCCATAGGATGTAGCCCTTTGGGTGTGGATGTAGTCAAATGGTCTCATGCCTCTTGTTCCATAGAATCAAAGAGAACATCCAGTTGGAAGAGACCTCAAAGCTCATCCAGTCCAATCTCTGACCTAGCACTGAAAAGTCAACACTAAACCATCGAATCTCAGAACCACAGAACCAACCAGGTTGGAAGAGACCTCCAAGCTCACCCAGCCCAACCTAGCACCCAGCTCTGGCCAATCAACCAGACCATGGCACTAAGTGCCCCAGCCAGGCTTGGCTTGAACAACTCCAGGGATGGCGAATCCACCACCTCCCTGGGCAGCCCATTCCAATGCCAATCACTCTTTCCATGAGGAAGTGCTTCCTAATATCCAATCTAAACCTCCTCTGGCATAGCTCCAGGCCATGCTTCAGGGACCAGTCTTGTTGAACATCTTTGTGGGTGCCATGGACAGAGGCATTAAGTGCAGCCTCAGCAAGTCTGCTGAGCACACCAAGCTGTGTGGTGCAGCAGCCAGGCTGGAGGGCAGGGATGCCAGCCACAGGGACCTGGACAGGCTGCAGAGGTGGGCACAAGCCTAACTGTGTTTTCTGTGAGGAAGTGCTTCCTAAGATCCAACTGAAACTACCCCTGGCACAGCTTTAGGCCACATCCTCTTGCTCTGTCACTAGCTGCCTGGGAGAACTACCTGAAGGGAGGCTGTAGCCAGATGGGTTGGGCTCTGCTGCCAGGCAAGCAGCAACAGAACAAGGGGACACAGTCTCAAGCTGTGCCAGGGCAGGTCTAGGCTGGATGTTAGGAGGAATTGGTTGTCAGAGAGAGTGATTGGCATTGGAATGGGCTGCCCAGGGAGGTGGTGGAGTCGCCATGGCTGGAGGTGTTGAAGCCAAGCCTGGCTGGGGCACTTAGTGCCATGGTCTGGTTGGTTGGGCAGGGCTGGGTGTTAGGTTGGGCTGTCTGAGCTTGGAGGTCTCTTCCAACCTCCTTGATTCTATGATTCCAAGAGCCTGATCCCCACCTGACTACAACTTCCCTTTAGGAAGGGGAGCTCAAGGGGTCAAGCTCAAGCTCCCTGCCGGAGCAGGACCATAATCTAGTGCAGATAAGATGGTGTCAGCTGCTAACAGCCCCTGGGCTTTGTCCAGGGAGGCAGCTGAGCTGTTGCCTAGTTGCACACAGATATATGTATGTGTATAGGTTTATGACCCTTTAGAGTTAGCCTCCTTTGGAAAACAATCATTTCATTTTCACTTCCAATTTCTGATTCAGTTTGGTGACTGCTTTTTTGGGGGGGTAAAGCCAAAATTCTATGGGATGTAAAACCACCACAGAAGTATTTCCCAGTACCCAGCATGGTCCTCCCCTGGTGCAGCTTTGAGACTGTTTCCTCTCGTTTCAGCCCAGCCTTTCCCACCACACCAAGGTGCTGCTTCTGCCATCCTAACTCACCTCCCCTGGTACAGCTTTGAAACCATTTACTCTCGTTTCAGCCCAGCCTTTCCCACCACTCCAAGGTGCTACTGCTGCCCATCCTACCTCAACCTCCCCTGGCACAGCTGTGAAACCATTTCCTCTACTTTCAGCCCAGCCTTGCCCACCACACCAAGGTGCTGCTGCTGCCCATCCTACCTCAACCTCCCCTGGCACAGCTGTGAAACCATTTCCTCTCATTTCAGCCCAGCCTTGCCCACCACACCAAGGTGCTGCTGCTGCCCATCCTACCAGCCTCCCATGGCACAGCTGTGAAGCCCTTTCCTGCAAGCGAGAGCCCAGCACCTCCCAGCAGGCCCAGGGGGTGCAGCCCCACTCACGTGTCGCTCCAGGGCCCGTTCCACTCGCGCTCGCCCCAGGGGTTGCGCATGCGGATCATGTCCAGCCTCTCTGCCTTGAAGAAGGAGAGCAGCCCATGGCCCAGCCGCACCTTCCGCACGTCCGTCACCGCGTACGCGTGGCCCTTCACCAGCCCGCAGCCCAGACGAGCCTCCATGTCAGCTGCTGAGGTGGCCTGGGCAGGGGGACACAGAGAGAGAGCTTGCACCAGGGAGATGTCACCTTCTCAGTGCTCTTTAACATCTTTGTTAGTGATATGGACAAAGGAATTGAGTGCACCCTCAGCAAGTTTGCAGATGACACCAAGCTGTGTGGCACAGTTGACTTGCTGGAGGGCAGGGATGCCACCCAGAGGGACCTGGACAGGCTGGAGAGGTGGGCCCAGGCCAACCTCATGACATTTAACAAGGCCAAGTGTAAGGTCCTGCACCTGGGTCGGTGCAATCCCAGGCACAGATACAGGCTGGGTGGTGAATGGCTGAGAGCAGCCCTGAGGAAAAGGACCTGGGGGTCTGGGTTGACGAAAAGCTCAACATGAGCCGGCAGTGTGCACATGCAGCCCAGACAGCAACCCTGTGCTGGGCTGCATCAAGAGCAGTGTGGCCAGCAGGGCAAGGGAGGGGATTCTCCCCCTTTACTCTGCTCTCCTCAGACCCCACCTGGAGTACTGTGTGCAGTTCTGGAGCCCCCAACACAAGAAGGACATGGAACTGCTGGAGCGGGTCCAGAGGAGAGCCACGAAGATGCTCAGAGGGCTGCAGCAGCTCTGCTATGAGGACAGGCTGAGAGAGTTGGGGCTCTTCAGCCTGGAGAAGAGAAGGCTTCGAGGAGACCTTAGAGTGGCTTTCCAGTATCTGAAGGGAGCCTACAGGAAGGCTGGGGAGGGACTATTGACAAGGTCTAGTAATGTCAGGACGAGGGGGAATGGGTTTAAGCTGGAAGAGGGGAGATTTAGACTGGATGTTAGGAGGAAGTTCTTTGCAGTGAGGGTGGTGAGACACTGGAAGGGGTTGCCCAGGAAGGTTGTGGATGCTTCCTCCCTGGAGGCGTTTAAAGCCAGGCTGGATGAGGCCTTGAGCAGCCTGCTCTAGTGGGAGGTGTCCCTGCCTATGGCAGGGGGTTGGAGCTGGATGATCCTTGAGGTCCCTTCCAACCTAAACCATTCTATGATTCTATGATTCCTCAGCAGGCACTGGGAGAGCTCAGATTTCTGTGTGGATTTTTCAGAGCATCGCTGATCAGGGACACAGGCACCCATCTCAGATGCTGGTTTAGGTGCTGCGTTCTTCACAGGCTCACAGGATCATAGCGGTTGGAAGGGACCTCCAGAGATCATCCAGTCCGACCCCTCTGTCAGAGCAAGGCCATAGAATCTAGCTCAGGTCGCACAGGAACACATCCAGATGGGTCTCAAAAGTCTGGACAGGAGACTCACAACCCCTCTTAGGAGCCCAGTCCAGTACTCCGTGACTCTTACAGTAAAGAAGTTCTTCCTCACTTTGAGGTGAAGCCTCATGTGGTGTAGTTTACAACACTGCCCCTTGTCCTATCCCAGGGCACAACTGAGCAGAGTTTGTCCCTTCCCTTGACCACCACCCCTCAGATATTTATCAGCATTGATTAGATCCCTTCTCAGACTTCTCTTCACCAAACCTAACAGCCCCAAGTCTCTCAGCCTCTCCTCACAGGGCAGTGCTCCAGACCCTTCAGCATCTTTGTGGCCCTCCCCTGGACTCTTCCAAGTAGATCCCTGTCCCTCCTGAACTGGGGAGCTCAGGACTGAAAGTGTATTCCAGGTGAGGTCTCACTAAGCCGTGGTAGAGGGGGAGGAGAACTGCTCCTCCTCTACATGTGGCCTCTGAGCTCCCATACTGCCAACACCTAAAGTTCATTGCACTGGTTACAATGAGAGGCATTCAGTGTTTACAGAAGTGTCCACATGCAGACACCAAAATGCTTCTCTCTGAAAGTGAATCCTCTCCTTGGATGCTCTCAGACATAGCAATGAGGAATAAAGAGCACTGCCACTCAGGTTTGGCTCCCTTTGCTATTCAAGGGAAGAACTTGTCCATAATTTATCTGATCTAGTCTAGGAGGCTACAACAGTATAAGGTGCATTCTGTTCCCACAACCCCATGACCTCAGAACCATAGAACCACAGAACATGTGATGTTGGAAGAGACCTTTGAGATCACCAAGTCCAACCTCTTGGCCAGAGCTTGCAATCCCACCACTACTGCTAAGCCACTGCCACTAAACCACGTCCTTAGAGTCACATCCACAAATGGATGTCTCTTTGAGATTATGTCCTACTGCTTCCCAGGAAAGCTGTTGTTTCATCCATGTGTCTCTTAAATACTTGCAGGGATGGTGGCCTCACTGCTTCCCAAGCAGTGGTAGAGTCACACAGGCAATGTATGTGCCAGCAGTGTGCCCAGGTGGCCACGAGAGCCAATAGCATCCTGGCCTGGATCAGGAGCAGTGTGGGCAGCAGGACAAGGGAGGTTCTTCTGGCCCTGTGCTCAGCACTGCTCAGGCCACAGCTTGAGTGCTGTGTCCAGCTGTGGTCTCCTGACTTGAAGAGAGATGTTGAGGTGCTGGAAGGTGTTGAGAGGAGGGCAGCAAGGCTGGGGAGGGGCCTGGAGCAGAGCCCTGTGAGGAGAGGCTGAGGGAGCTGGGGGTGTGCAGCCTGCAGAAGAGGAGGCTCAGGGCAGAGCTCATTGCTGTCTGCAGCTGCCTGAAGGGAGGCTGTAGCCAGGTGAGGTTGGGCTCTGCTGCCAGGCAAGCAGCAACCCAGAACAAGGGGACACAGCCTCAAGCTGTTCCAGGGGAGGTCTAGGCTGGATATTAGGAGGAAGTTGTTGGCAGGGAGAGTGATTGGCACTGGAATGGGCTGCCCAGGGAGGTGGTGGAGTCGTCGTGGCTGGAGGTGTTGAAGCCAAGCCTGGCTGGGGCACTTAGTGCCATGGTCTGGTTGGTTGGGCAGGGCTGGGTGCTAGGTTGGGCTGGCTGAGCTTGGAGATCCCTTCCAACCTGCTTGTTTCCATGAGTCTATGATTCTATGTTGCTTACCTTGATGGAACAGCTGATGAGGCCTCCTCGGTTGTGCACCTTCAGCACACGCTCAAAGAGGAGGTTTCTCTTGGCTTCATCAGCAATGTAGTCCCCTTCAGTCAAGTCAATAGGTTCAGAGACACCACCAGTAAAGTCTACCAGGGCATCAGCTGTGTTACCTCCATCCAGGGCCTCGTAGCAGCCTGACAGCCTGAAAGAGGATGACAGGAATGGCACAAAAGTGTTGGCTTGACATTTTAAGGGGTCTGGGATGGATTCTGGGGCAGCCTGGGGAAGAGAAATTTGTAATGGAACTTTGAGTAGGTGAGGACAGTAAACTACAGTGAGAAAAGTGAGATCACAGAATCATATTAATCATAGCATGGTTTAGGTTGGAAAGGACCTTAAAGATCTTCTGCCAGGCAACCAGCAACAGAAGAAGGGGACACAGTCTCAAGTTGTGCCAGGGCAGGTCTAGGCTGGATGTTAGGAGGAAGTTGTTGTCAGAGAGAGTGATTGGCATTGGAATGGGCTGCCCAGGGAGGTGGTGGAGTCATCGTGGCTGGAGGTGTTGAAGCCAAGCCTGGCTGGGGCACTCAGTGCCATGGTCTGGTTGGTTGGGCAGGGCTGGGTGCTAGGTTGTGCTGGCTGAACTTGGAGGTCTCTTCCAACTTGGTTGATTCTATGATTCTATGAAGAGGGCTACAAGAAACCTGCTGAGGGACATTGTAGAATGTCAGGTAGTGATAGGACTGAGGGGAATGGATCCAAGCTGGAAGAGGAGAGAACTGGATTAGATGTTAAGAAGTTCCTCACCATAAGGGCAGTGAGACACTGGAAGAGGTTGCCCAGGGAGGTGGTGCAAGTCCCATCCCTGGAAGCTCCTAAGGCCAGGATGGATGTGGCTCTGTGCAATCTGATCTAGTAGAAAAGGTGTTGGCCCATGGGAGAAGAGGTGGAGCTAAATGATCCTTGAGGTTCTTTCCAAGCCTGACAATTATTCTATGATACTAAGTTCAACTGTTAACCCAGAGCTAATCATAGAATCACAGAATCAGTCAGGGTTGGAAGGGACCACAAGGATCAGCCAGTGCCAACCTCCCTGCCATGCCCAGGGACACCCTACCCTAGAGCAGGCTGCACACAGCCTCAGCCAGCCTGGCCTTAAACACCTCCAGCCATGGGGCCTCAACCACCTCCCTGGGCAACCCAGTCCAGCCTCTCACCACTCTCATGCTCAACAACTTCCTCCTCACCTCCAGCCTCACTCTCCCCACCTCCAGCTTTGCTCCATTCCCCCCACTCCTGACACTCC